>QPHH01000020.1:309165-341515 GCA_003574815.1 Aspergillus spinulosporus | reverse complement strand
TCACCGCAAAGTCTTTACTCTCGATCAAGAGCGTTTCCCATTGGATTCAGTTCGAGCTTTGGTGCATTATCTACACCCTGTCTCTTATACACATCTAGATGTGTATAAGAGACAGACTTAAAGGGAACTCCTCGTCACACATATACAAGACATCGTCCAACGCGGGCTAATCTCCTTGCTTCTGGAAATCTTCTAGCGCATGACAGAGCCACCAGCTGATTGCTATTTCCATCATATCCAGCCTTATTGCGATGCTCATGGGATCCATGGCTCCAGGCAGCCGGCTGGAAATCACTAATCCTATCTTCCAAGCAGGCATAACCCTGGATGCGTTGATCATCTAATTGGCTCTGTTCTAGCCGGGTGATCAACCAGCAGGAAAGTTGACGATGACCGGGCTTCGAATCCATCTCGGGAGCAATGCACCTTTAAGGGCCACTAGCCGGTGTACGTTACACACTCGCGAGATGGCGACCTCCAGTATCCTTCCAGGGCACAACTGACGAAGAATTACTTCCTTTCCATTTGTCCAGTCCCCATACCCCGCTTTCTTGGCTGGCAAGTCCCGATGGGCAATGCTGCCGAAGCCTAGAGATCAGCCGTGCGCGATATACAACCCTCCTTGTGGCGCTGGAGATACGAGTGAGAGACCAGACCACCCTGGTCGTCGGTCTGGCAACGACCTGACTATTAGTGCAGGTCGGATCCCTCTTCTTGAACGTCATTGCTGATCACTGACCGCGTTGTGTCTTCATCCAGCTTCCAGTCTGGTTGTTTCGCGACCCGAATTCATCATGCCTCTTACTCTCCCCTGCGATGCCTGCTCGTTCAGACGAGTCAAGTGCGACGGGAAGAACCCGTGTAGTACCTGTCTGCGGCGGGAGCAGTCGTGCACCTATCTCAAGGTCCGAAAGCGACGCGGCCCGAAAGGCCCGAGACGGTCAACCAACGCAAGAGTTCAGGCCATGCAAAAGAATCTCGGCATTGAGAAGAGCTACTCCATGCGAGAATGCTCCTTACCGGCTTCGGACGGCTCGCCCGCCTCGCCTATCTCTCCCGCCTCAGGCGACGATCCCCTGCCTGTCCGACGGCGGATCTCGCTGTCCACTTACTACACCTACATCGACATCTTCCGGAGCCAGCTTTATACTGTGTGGCCAATTGTCTCGACCAATGCCTTGAAGGCGAAACTGAGCGATAGCAAGGATACGCAATCCCATGCCCTGGCAGCCGCGCTGTGCGCGGCAACGCTCGCCCAATTGCGTCTTCCCGGTCATAGCCAGGGGCAGGAACCGTCTCTTGTCACCTCGGGCGACTTTGTCCGCGAGTGTATTCGGCTTAGAGCCGATTTCGATTCCCAAAGCAGTGCCAGTTTGGATTCTCTTTTGACATCGCTGTTCCTGCATATGTACTACGCCAACGTAGATCAAATCCCTCTTGCCACGTTCGCTCTGCGCGACGCCATTACCCACGCGCATCTTCTCAACCTGGGGAATGCAGAGATATTTAAGGACTCACAGGACCAGCAACAGTTGAGGCTCCGCATTTACTGGATTTTGCTAGTCACAGAACGGTAAGAAATTTGGTTGATTCGTGCGACCGAGCTAAGTCTCGCAGTACTTTCTGCATGCAGCATGACCTCCCAATCACGCTACAGACAATAGGCGATCTACCGATTCCGGTCGATGACGGTGACACTGATCCAGCATTTCTTACTGGGTTTTGCAACCTGGTCAGGCTCTTCACGCGAATCGATGGGCCACTGCTTCAAGCACCACACTTGCCCCCGTGTCTAATATACTCCAGAGACAAGATCACGGATATCCAAGCATCTCTCCAGACCGGGGCCACCAGGGACCCTGTCATTGATGAAGTACAACGCGTGGATATCTGGATCACCTTGGCCTGGTTGAGCTCCCTGCTTTGGCAGTATTCGGCGTCTCATTTTATGCTCACGTCCGATTCGACGAATATTTTCTTCTCCCCAAGTTATCCATTCATTGTTGCGAGAAACTTTCTCTCACTGGTATGCGGTGCCTCGCTCGACTCGGTTCGTCCACATGGCTATGGCATGGTACGTCTTTTCTTTTCTTTTCTCTTCTTTTTTTTTTTTTGTGCCTGTTTTTTTTTCTTTTTTTTTTTTTTTTTTTTTTTTTTTTTTTTTTTTTTTGGTGACTCGTAAGCGGTACTGACGGGCAACGTAGGAAATCAAACTATCTCAACTGGCAAACTCGTTAATAGATGTCCTAGTATACGTCCCATCCTTATCTAAAGTATATGACGGTTCCGACTGGGGACCTCGCCATGCAATCGTGGAGTTGGAGCACTTACTGGACATTGTTGCTGGAGGACGGTCTGAGAGATTGGATAAATTGCATAGTCGCATGGCGCAGATCGACTTTACCCCAGCTCCAAGGAAAGCTCTCTCTGGAAGGGAAAGCGACGACCAAGAGTCTGAAGGGTCGGCTTCGGACGAGATATCTGAAGCGAATGAGTTTGCTCCACACCTGAAGACAGTGGATGATTGGTCTGAAGACAAGAGAGGATTCTTACTGCAGTTGGGTAAAAGAGATGGCGATCTATCTGCCGTCTTCCCGGAGTTTGGCGTTGAAGTTGTATCATTCTTTCCGGCCGACGGAGATGAACCTGGTAGATACGAGGAGATTTCATACGACTTTCATGCAGATATTCTCGCTCTGGGAACTCATATGCCTCATATGCCTCATATACCGCAATAGCTCGCGGGGTGCTCGTTCGTTGCATTCGAAATATGGCCGACAACACAGAGGACCGGCATCAGCATATCCCCAGGAGGTCTCATTGTTAGGATTGTCCGCTATACCGTCCACTTTGTTCGTTTGTACAGTTTTCTCCTGAAAGTATCTATTTGTGTAATGCACTTCTCAAATCAACGTGGCGTGGCGCCTGTAGAGTGTGTAAGCGGGACGGCTTCCCCTCGCTGTAATTCTCGCTGCAACGCATACTCCATCCGACGAACACCATCCGACAAGCACAACCAATCGATCAAGGACTTGGCTTCTCCGACTACCGTGATACGCGCCGGATCACCGGAAATATATCCCAGTTACTACGTCAACATAGCTCACCCCCGAAAGGTACCGACGACTTGAGAACGCAAAGGAAGGTGCTTGACAGCAATTTCGCTCAACTCTACATCGTGTACCCAATCGCACCCAAACCTTAGATGTCCGTGACAGTAATGGTTATGTGCAAGCAACGGAAAATGGGGCGAGATGTGAGACACTTTGGCTCTGGGGCGAGGGAGGGTATAAATAAGAGCTAGTGCACGCTCAATATGGGGGCACGCGCGCGGTCTGACTAGACTCTGAGGCAGCAATGGCCGGAACTCTCCTCATATGGACTTTCTTGGTTTTGGTTCTGAGGGCCAGAGCTCTCGGTCAATTGCCTTTGACCAACTGTCCTGGATACAGAGTGATAAACGTCGAAGAACGACCTCGCGGACTGACGGCTGATCTGACACTCGCTGGCACGCCGTGCAATGTGTACGGAGTTGACATCGAGAACCTGAAGCTCGAAGCCGACTATGATACAGGTAAGTCGACTATTTGTTTGAGCTCTGACCCTGACGGTGGATAGATCAGAGATTTCACGTCATAATCTACGATGCGGATGAGAAGGTCTACCAAGTTCCTGACTCTGTCTTCCCAAGGCCCGTTGTCGATGACCAAGCCCGTGCCGACGGAAACACCCCAGAACTGAAGTTTTCGTACAAAGAAGATCCTTTCTCTTTCACCGTTTCCCGAGCGAGCAATGGCGAAATACTCTTCAATACCACAGGGCACAATCTAATATTTCAATCCCAATATGTGAACCTCCGCACCTCTCTCCCGCAGAACCCTAACCTATACGGACTTGGCGAACACAGCGATCCCCTTCGCCTAAACACTACCAATTATACTCGTACACTCTGGAACCGGGATGCTTATACCATTCCCGCAGGGACGAATCTCTATGGAGCACACCCGGTGTATATAGACCACCGGGGCGAGGCAGGGACGCACGGAGTATTCCTCTTGAATTCGAACGGGATGGATATCAAGATTGACCAGGACTCTGATGGTATTCAGTTCCTGGAATATAATATCCTAGGGGGCGTTCTAGACTTTTATTTCTTTGCCGGCCCAAGTCCGAAAGACGTGAGCGTGCAGTATGCGGAGGTTGCGGGCTTACCAGCCATGGTGCCATACTGGGGGCTTGGAGTATGTCTATTTGCCAGCAAAATATACATGGTATTAATCGCTGATTTCTCAGTTTCATCAATGCCGCTACGGTTACAGAGATATCTTTGAAGTCGCTGCGGTGGTGCATAACTACAGCGAAGCGAGCATTCCCCTCGAAACAATGTGGACCGATATCGACTACATGGATCACCGCAAAGTCTTTACTCTCGATCAAGAGCGTTTCCCATTGGATTCAGTTCGAGCTTTGGTGCATTATCTACACCAGCGAGACCAGTATTATATTGTTATGGTTGATCCTGCGGTAGCTCATTCCGAGAACGGCGCTTTCACACGAGGGCTCCAGAGGGATGTGTTCATGCGGAAGCAGGATGGATCGCTATATCAAGGTACTTGCTCAGACTAGGTTTAACAACTAGCTACGTATCTAACCTGATGGTATAAAGGCGCTGTCTGGCCCGGTGCGACCGTCTTTCCCGACTGGTTTCATCCAAATACGTCAGACTATTGGATCAATGAATTTGCGCTGTTCTTCGACGCGGAATCAGGAGTTGACATAGATGCCCTATGGATCGACATGAATGAGGCGGCTAACTTCTGCGACTGGCCCTGTACGGACCCTGTCGCCTATGCGGAGGAGAATAACCTCCCTCCGGAGCCGCCAGCTGTCAGGCCAAACCCGAGCAGCCTTCCAGGGTTTCCGGCTGAATTTCAGCCTGAAAACAGCAATAACGATAAAAATGGCAGAAAACGCGAAACCAAAGTTGTTATTAAAGCCAGGCAAGGATTTGTCGAAGTTGAGGACAGCAATGGTAATGGCAGGAGGCTGGGTCTGCAGGGCCGCGAACTGATCGATCCGCCTTACAAGATCGCCAACGCAGCTGGTTCGCTGAGCAATAAGACGATGAATACAGACCTTTTCCATGCCAATGGTCTCGCTGAGTATGATACTCACAATCTATACGGAACAAGTATGCTTTTTTGTCCTCCCATTTCAGAGTATATGTTTAACAGATGCAGTGATGAGCTCGCTTTCCCGAAACGCCATGCTCCATAGACGCCCAGAGAAACGACCCCTAGTCATAACGCGCAGCACCTTTGCCGGAGCAGGCTCCCACGTCGGTCACTGGTAATAGGCGTTCCAATCCAACCGTCTCCAAAATCCAAACCAGACTACTGACTGTGCGCAGGCTCGGCGACAACGCTAGCACCTGGGCCAAATACCGCATCTCCATCTCCCAAATGCTCGCCTTCGCATCCATCTTCCAGATCCCTATGGTCGGCTCCGACGCATGTGGTTTTACAGGCAACACAACTGAGGAGCTGTGCTCGCGCTGGGCAACCCTGGCCGCTTTTAACCCCTTCTTTCGCAATCACAATGAGTATGGGATGATTTCACAAGAGTTTTACAGGTGGAACTCTGTTGCCGAGGCAGCAAGAAAGGCAATAAGCATTCGATACAGTCTGCTCGATTATCTCTATACCCAATTCTATAAACAGACAGTCACGGGAGAGCCGTTCTTGCTCCCACTTTTCTTTGTCTATCCTAATGACCCGAATGTGGTAGGGATTGACTCACAGTTCTTCTATGGGGATGCAATTCTTGTTAGTCCTGTGATTGAAGAAGGAAGGACGCTTGTTCATGCTTATTTCCCGGATGATTTGTTCTATGATTGGTACACGGGTCTTCCTCTTCGTGGCAATGGTGAGGTGATTACATTGACGGGCATCGGGTACGCTGACATCCCGCTGCATGTACGTGGTGGGAAAATTGTGTCTGTGCGGACGGGGACCGCGGGAATGAATACGACTGCTGAGGTGAGGAAGAGCGGGTTTCGGCTGGTCATTGCACCGGGACTCGATGGTAGGGCTGAAGGCAGCCTGTACATTGATGATGGGGAGTCGTTGGAACAGACCGCCATCATGGATGTGGTCTTTACCTATGAGGACGGTAGGGTGAGCGTTGACGGGGTGTTTACGCTGCAGACTGATCTACGTGTTGAGGCTGTGACTGTGTTCGGGGACCAGGTAGTCGAGAGGAATATCGACCTGCCTCTCTCCGAATTGAGAGGCATTGAGCTGGATCTCCAGCTTGACCTAGCATAACACTTCATTCCCTATCCATGTCATGCGCCTAGTTTTGTGCATTGAAAAAAATCTCTTCCTTCCTGAACCGTCTCGCGTCCACTCTTCTTTCAAACAGAATATCCATCTCCGCAAACGTCCTCCCCTTACTCTCGGGCAGTCTGAAATAAGCCCAGCAAAGCAATACCAGCGTAATCCCACCCCAGAAGAACCCGGTGCGTCCTCTCCAGTCCCAGGCCGTGGGATTCAACATCCTCGGGACAATAATCCCATTTATGATCATGAACATGTTATATACATTTCTTGCCAGGACAATTGTCTTTCCTCGAAGTTGCGTCGAGGGGATCTCGGAGACAATACTATAACACACCGGTCCGATAGTGCAGTCGTACGTGAATGTAAACAGCAGTAATAGGGAGCCAATAGCCCAACCCGCTGCTTTCATATCAGAAAAAGAGGTAAACCCAACAGCAAAAAGTATGATGACCAGAAGGAGGAGACCGGAGACGTAGAGAGTGCGCCGTCCAAACCGAGTCATCAACAACCACGAGACGAGTGTTCCGACGATCCCGAACGCGTACTGGCCTAGCGACATATTGAAGGACTGCGATACGGACAGACCGGCCTGCTGGTAGAAGTAAGTCGAATAGCCCATAAACGACGAGCCACAGAGAGCCTGAATCGCCCATGTCAGACAGGTGATTTCTGTGCGGCGGCGGTTCGTAGAGCGGAAGCAGGAGAGGTAGGACTCGTGAGATTGGGAAACATATTCGTTTTCCATCTGGATGGTGTGTAGCATCAGGGCGAGAGTTGTCTCTGTTTGGTCTCGTTGCAAGGTCTTGCTCGGTGTAGAGGAAGAAAGGGTCGAGGCAGAGAGTCTCGCGAGAACGCTTCTAGCCTCACTCAACTTTCCCTTCTTCACAAGCCACCACGGACTCTCCGGCCCAACCCACACAATGACCAGAATAAACGGCAGCCATACCCACTGCAGCATAAACGGGATGCGATAACTCCATTCATTACCTTGTCCTTCTGCCTGGCCTGACCCTATATGCAGACAAGCCCGCAATACCCCCGTCGCCACAAACTGCCCGAGCACCCAACACAAATTCACGTACGTTGTCAGGTACCCTCTCAAAAGCACGGGACACACATCTACCGCATACGCTGTTGTCACGGTTTGAAATACACCCCAGGGAATGCCGCAAAGAATTTCGCCGATCAGCAATGTTGGGAGGTCGGGTGCGAAGACCAGGATGAAAATGAACCCTCCTAAGGAGAACGCCGATGCGAACATGAGCCGCCTATACCCTGTCTTTTCGATGACGAGGCCCGTGATAAATAGACCGAGGATTTCGCCAATATACGCACCGTTTGTGAGGGCGCTTTGCCAGGCGGCGGAGAGTTCATGGGTTTCCGCCTCTTCTCCCGGCCCTGGACTTGAAGATGCGTTGGAGGTGGAGGCATAGATGGGGGACCCGTACTTGCGCACGAACTCGGGGAAGGCAAAAAAGGACTGCAGTAGGGTCGTGTCGTACCCTTCCATTATGACCGCTAATGAGAAGAGCATTGACCACATCACGGCCTTTCGGTACGTACGCAGACCCTCTGTGAAGCTCAGGCTGTGCTCTTGGGCTGTTGCGATGCGGGCTTGCTCGAGGTCGATAGCAATTGTCATCGATGACCTGGACTCCGAATCTGCATTGCTGGCCCCCTCTGGATCTCGATCTCGATTCCAGTCTGTATCCATGTCTACGCCTATCTCACTATCGCTTCGCTATTGCTGTTTACCCCGGGAGTGCTTGCAGCAGCTTGTTAACGGCACCGAGGGAGATGGTCTGGTCTGGTACGGTCTGTGTGGCTCTTCCGTTGCATTCAATGCCGGCATTCGAAGCTGGTCCGTCTGCTGTGTCGCTATAGTGCAGCCACAATTTTAAGGAAGCCGGCCCTTGATAAGGAGACGGACACATGACGGGCATAATGGGCCAAGAGAAAACATGAAGAAATGTCTTATGGCGTGAGCATTCCTTTTCCTTTTTCTCACCATTTCGCTGGAATTCTCGCTGATCATTTTTACTGTACGGAATAGGGATATAGGATTGCGGGGTATGTGATTAGAGCTTACATTGAGTTACGCTTTGAACTTTACCACTATTTTTGCTTCTGTTATTACTTCCAAGTTTGGACATTAATCTCCGAGACGCGATGCCAGCAAGTAAGCACTACGCCCGCTAAGCCTTGCCAAACAGCCCTGAAGCCCTCGCAGAATCTGATCGGGATCGACCTCGACCCCGACATCTCTGGCTCCGTTTCGTCTTGTCTGCATGACCGGCCGGATCTCGCACAGGCACTCGCAGATGTCGCACAGCTTCTCGTCCTACTCTCGTCAGCCTCATGGTCGTGTCTCCTGATGGGGCTATCCCAGTTGACAAACCATCATTCCACTCCAGTTGTCCTGCAGAACCTCTTCCATGCTCTGTAAGATGCCCAGTGTAGCCTTCCCTATAAGCAATGGCTCCTCCAGCCGCCATTGGGCTCCTTCTTTTCTAGGAGCCGCCACAAACTCTCTCGGAGATGAAGTCTGCTGATGACCGGGGATTCCTAGTTTCCACATCTTTGCGCGCAGCCACTCGCTCGTGATGGCGAGGTCGAGTTGCTGCAAGGGTATCCCTGCCTCAGTTTCGGGACCCGTGTCATCATACTCATAACCATGTGGTCCTGCTCCTGTTCTTGATGCATCGGTAGTAGTGGTGGCAACTCCGGTTCCACGACTCAAAGAGATAGGTGTGACAAATCCCGCCGCTGTCCAACAGCCGGACAAATCAACATCCAGCCCCCGGAATAGAGTCACCAGACGCACAAAGCCAGGGATTGCGGTCACATATTCCTCTTTTTTGAGAGGAGTCGGTACCCTTGGAAGATTTACCCACGGCCGGAGCGTGACTGGTTTATCGTGGAGGACGCAGAAGGTTCTAAGGGCCTACCGTTAGCTCAATTGACGCTCTACGTTCATCAAAGCAAAGAGGAGAGACGAAGAGGGAGAGACGTACCGCTCCGCGACAAACACGCCCCAGAACAAAACCCTACTCGTCTCCGCTTCGTGCATGTCCAACTTTCGATGCTCCTCTTCTTGATGCATGCGGGCTGACAGGAGCAACGTGATGCATTCCCTGAGGTACCACCACGCGTGCCTCATTCGTTTGAGGCTCCAGTACGTCATGAACAGATAAAAGGAAGTGACGATCTTGCCTCGGGCTTTGTTCCTGTCTGTCCCACCGCTGGCCTGTCCTTGTCGGCTTGTAAGGCTAACTTGCGGATGATCGCTCTGCCTCTGGGCCTCAAGGGCTGCCTGAAGGTATTTCAAACAAGCTTGTTCATCTCCCTGTTTTTGATCCATGGTGGCAGGTAAAGAACTTATGCCTTGTCTGGATGAGAAAGCCAGTTGCGCATACGTCGCAGCACATAACGAACAAGTTAATGCGTACTGACTCAGATCAAATCCATAATCATTTCCATAGTTGAAGTTCTGACCACAACCCCCAGCTCTCAATGTATCCTGGATTTCGCGAAGGTCAGCAACGGGGAAAAGCGGGTGCAGTCTTTCGACGTATATGGATAAGATTCTTTCCAGACTCGTCTCCAATCCCAGAACCGTCCTACCTAAGGATTCTAAAGGAACGTCCGGACCAAAAACCCTATCCGGGCCTGAGTTTCGCTGAGGCCGAAGCTGCTGGCCTTGAGGGAGATCTCCAAAGTCAAAGTCCAGGTCTAGGCTCAATTCCTCGTCCGGCTCTGACGCTGTTCCTGTTCCCGAGTCAACAATCGACTGTATCCCCGAGCTCGTATGGACGTGTATAGGCCTCTCCAAGTCCATATCCATTCCCACATTTCTATTCATCGAGGACGGTAGCGACAGCGTCTCACTCGACCCGCATACGGAAGCAGTCAAGGGCCCCATCAAACTAGGAGTCGACACCGATTCCGAACTCGAGCCTGATGCTGTAAGTGCTGTGGGATAGATCCGTGGATAACTATGCACGAATTTTGGCCCCTTTTTGCGCAGGATATCGGTATAAGTACATGGCTGGAGGAGCCGGCGGCAGCGGGCGCACGGGGTGCGCCGGTCGCATTTCACTTTGCGTTTGCGGCAGATGTCGCAGGACTGCATTTTCTAATGTCTTTCAAAACGCTCATAGAAAACTGTTTCAGACAGAATCGTGTAGATAGATTGATTCTGGTATCCAAAGGCAAGTATATCAAAAGGAGGGCGGTGGTGGGAACTGGTCAGTCTGAGGTACTCTGTTACAGTAGTATCTGTTAGATACGTATATAGGTAGTAATCCTACGAATAGCCTGAGAGAGAAACAGCGCAGCATCAGCCCGAGCGAGAAGTTCGCTCGCTTGAATTCTCGTTGGGCCCGAGGCATCGTGATCCTTCCCTCTTAGAGGAGCGAGCATCGAGGCCTTCATCACTGCCCAGCCCAGGCCAGCCCTAACCCTGACTGACCCCTGGTACATATGCCACTCTCTGCATAGGTAGGATTGACTCACTCATCCCATTAATGATGAAATCCTTGTCTCTTGACGTTAATGACTTTACTGCACAAAGTATATAGGTCTAACCGTTAATGGCGCGTCCTTAGTGTATATGTCAAACTGCTCCTAGCCTTGAATGTTGATACTGCATGCCAAATATCAACCCCAAGATCACATAGGCTTCAATCTTTGCATAATACCCAACACTATACGGTTCTTGGATACCTGCTGGAGAAGTGACTCTCATTCCTCACGATCCCAGAACCCGCATCAACGTCATCTATCGAATATTCATTATCCAACAGTGAAATTTGACCCAAGACCTGAGGCTCATCGAGTTCGTTTTGCAAAGCATATGCTAGGGAGGGCAAGATTCTACAATTGCTAATGAACGAAAACATTGCGAAGTTCGAATATTTGGTTTTGACCCGGATAAGATTCACAGCAAAGCCATCAATGAGATCTGCCCATTGAGGTGCAGTTCAGCAAGATCAGGATCTTACTAACGAACTTACAGAATTAATTGAACCGGTTATAAGGAATCTAGGTACAGGTCTGATTTCTACAGGCTTAGGAAAGAGACAAGCTTGTTCGTGATGAGCATGAAGTCTTACGACTTGACTGATGGACTGATGCCCTCTGCTTTACTGGGGTGCTTGTCCGGCAAAACTACTCTAGCCAGTCCATGGAGGGAGAGACCTCTTATTATTGAATGCTCTATTTCCACTTCCCAAGGCTCAAATCTAGACTTGCTCCTCTACGTTCACAGCGCCAACGAATTTTAAAGACTGTTTACCACTGTCACTAGCAAGAGCACCACTAGGCCAGAAATTTACAAATGCAGTCATGCGCAAGCATACACCTTTAGCAACTATCGAACTCTTCTAGAGCCCAGGGCACAGAAACGACGGAAGAAGACAAGATTGGGGGCGGGCGTGGAAGGAGCATCCTGAGGTCGAATAATGCACGTCACACGTCAATGTTTTCGGCCAGCGGCGACGATTTGGAGTGAAATACTTCGATAAAAAAAATAACTTGCCGCTGTTCATGGCTCAACTACAGCGTCTTATTTTTGCTCTGGACGAGTGTGATAGAATACTTGAATTGTGGCAGGCGCGGCTCCATTATATAGTAGGACTGATAACCAGAACCCAGATTTCAAGGACATCGCCACTAGACCGAATGGCTTGCCTAACAAAGTATTATTCCTACAACCACCCTGGTTGCATTTCTACTGGTACATAATATGATAATACAGAGATTTCAACATTAACTTAAGACCATCCACCACCACTCCCTAACGAACCAACATGCCTCATCAGTGTCATCATCAGCGCCAGCACCGGCACCATCGCCATAACCACCGCTCTTCTGCACAACTCCTACACCATTCAACCATTCAAGCACCATGAGCACCTCCCAGTCACCAATTGTCGGCTTAATCGCGCTGGCTAATCGTTTCGCGGAAATTCCCGGTCTCACGGCAACAGTGCCAACGATGGCGCCGACGGCAAGATCCCAGAGAACCTGGATAAAACCTCCATGAATATCAAACCACAGAGGGAACTTCTCGGGAATGGAAACTGTTCCAGCTCCTGTTTCTGTGTGGTCGGTAGACGTAATACTAGGGACACGCGGCGGACAAGGCGGTGGAATCCTGGATGCCTTTTCGGAGACCGGGTTGCCCGTGACATATTTCCCGGCAACCGGGTAGACATCGACCGGAAAGCGGAGTTTATCTTTGTTCATCATACGCGTGAGGTATCCACCTTCTGTAAGACCAAATTTGTCCCGAGGGGGATCGCGCGGGGCCAATTTGATACGGCCCTCGGAAAAGAGGTTGATTAAGGCTAGGATGTCGCCATCTTCAGCGTTAAAGGCGACACTAAAAACACCTTGTTGGGTGAGTGCCGGGTCGAGAGTTTCGGTCTTGAATTTACACGCACGTCGGACGTCCGTTGCTTCAATGGGTCGCTTTTTGCTGAGCGTTTGGATAAAGTAGTCTGTGATGTCGTAGTTGCGACCGGGAACAACGCGACCCTTGTTCGCCTGTGAGATAACACGCTCTGTTATAAGGGACTGAAGTGCGTTGTTTAGCAGGCCATTGTCGATGCGGGATAGGGTATCCCGGGCGTCTGCAGCGCGGTAAACTTCGGCGGGCGTGAAGACGTTTGCTCGAACGCATGTCTTTACTGCCTCGAAGCGAGAGAGCTCTAGCCGCCGCTGCGAACGGTGGCTGCCTGCCTCGTATGGCAGCGGAGCGGCAAACGCTATGTTTGATATCAACTGTTTCTTGCGGTTAAGAGTGACTGCCGTTGTCGTTTGGTACAGTTCATCCAATGAACCCAGCGGTTCCTCGCGGAGTTCGAATATATTGTCAAATTGCTCCCGTGTGGCAGGAAGATCCGGAGTCCGGTCTGATTTCGGGACGTCTAGATTGGCGTTGGCCCACTCTATGACAGCGTTCCAGTCGTACCCTTCAAGATTGTTGTAGTCAATTTGCGGGACTTCATTATTCGCGTACGCCTCGACAAATCGTTCTTGAAAGTCATACTGCATCTTCGCAATTTGCAAACGGTTTTTGGCCAGGAAAATCTTGCCCTTATCCTGTATCACCTTCGGATCTTGCTCCGGAAAGCAGCATGATACTAAGGGCCAGTCGACAATGTTGCCGTTGGAGCCTCCAGCCAATGCACGCACGGCGACAATTGCTGTCATGAGCTTTTGGTACGACGAACGTGAGAAAGGTAGCGGAAGCCGATTACGACGGAGCTGTGTTCGACTAGCTGATGCGGAAGTAGATTCGTTTCCACTTGCCATCATTTCGTTCAATTTTTCCAGGCGACGTGGTCGAGGAGGCGGGGGAGGATTGTAATGGCGCATGCGCATTGCGTCGCGAGACGGGGGCGGTGGGAAAAGAGGATGCTCCTCGAAGGTGAACGCTGGTGAAGAACCTGTCCGACGCCGTGTGCTGACAGCCGGTTCTTCATAAATAAGACCCATATCCTCAGCATGAAAACGAATACCACCCTCAATTGGTGCACTCTCGAAGGAATCTCTAATTCCATGATTAATGTAACGTACATCCTTGCTCTTCTCCTGCAGAAGTCTTTCGTTTTGAAGCTCCCACCGAAGGATCGCGTTGGTGTCTCGAATAAAGTCCCTTGATCGCGAGTCTGTCTCTCCGGGGAGGCGTATATTACGTCTCCCAGCCTGCATGAGTTGATCGTCGAGCGAATGGGGCAGATGAGCCTCCTGCTTGCGTGTCGAACGGTTGTGGCTAGACCCCTGCATAGACCTTGACATAAAGAGAGCTGCGAGGCCTGCATTGGTAGAGAATGTCCCGTTGCTTGGATTAAACGTTTGATACGGGCTCATCAACATCAACATCGCGCGTGCCATCAGTACCTGCTTCGTACGACTTTGAGGAGCTCTAGCCGAACTGAAAGTCGCCAGGCCTGCATCTGTCGAATAAGTCCCATTTAGCGGATTAAAAGATTGAGCCGGACTCATCAGCATCGCGTACGGCGCCAACAACGACAAAGAGATGCGTTTCAGCTGGCGAGTATCAACAGTCTGGATATTGGAAGGACGATGCCTCTTTCCGCCGTGTTTACGGAGAGCCCCGAAGCTCGGATCATCTGTAAACAAAGGAGCCATACCAGGTACTGGAGGTATATACCAATCAGGACGTGGCCGTGACAAAAGTCTGATGACTCCTGACGGGCGTACTTCTTGCATGCTCTCCCGCATTTGCTCAATTTCTAGACGCCGATTCAGTCTTCGCTGGATAGTAGCCCCCTTTCTCTTCTCCAGTGCCTGGACAAGTGCCGGTTTGTTATGCAGCTGCACAGTGAGGCCGGGTTCGACGGGGATTTCAGGTCCCCTGACAAGCTTCGAGCCAGTCCCTTGTTTTGTGAGGTTCGGATCAACGTCAACGCCAGGCGGGAAGTAATGTCGGGCACCTGATGCTAATATCTGCTCCTGCATCTCCTTTATGATTGGGTCATCCGGCGCTAGTTCCGCCTTACAAATGATGGTTTTCGTGACCATGACGCCTTTGCTGTCTTTACCACAGAAGGTCTGCTGCCGAAGTTTCCCAGCGTCTACCAAGTGCTTAACTGCATTCCTGAGCGTGCGCATATCGGGTTTCTCTTTGTATTTTGTTTTCATCCAGGCCGTCACAAATGGATACCAAAGCTCAGAACCCATTGGAAAAGCACCTCCTGCCTTCTCCACAAGGTCCATGACAATCCTCCTTCGCAGAAACGCAACCGAGCCTCCTTTATCTACAAGCTTTGATCGTGTAGCTCTCCTTGATGAAGCTTCTAAAGTTGGTGTTGCATTAGATGTGGAAGTCTCAGCTTGAAAGGCAGCGGGCGTTGCTGACTGCAGTCCTGAGGGTACAGGAGAAGATGCGGTGATGGAGGTTTTGTTAACGGTGTCAGAAACCGTAGCAAGGAAGGTACCATCTTGCACCAGCGGCGAATCCAGCGTCCTATTTTGACCTGTTGGGGTTTCAATGGCTGATGGGGATACTGACGACATATTTTCGTTGCGTGCTGACTGTGATTGCTGAACAGGTCTGGAGGTGTTGGGCGACGGTTTTGTCAGAATCGTAGCAAATTCACCATCCTCTCTCGAAGGAAGAGGAGATTTTGATGCTTTGCTGGCTTGTCGAGTATTCAACTTTCGACGAGGGTCTTTTGGACCATCCCCATCTGTTGCTGGGCTGTCATGTAATGACTTAGCAGCATGCCCGCCCCGCTTACGAACATGGATACCATCTTGATGTCCATTTTCAGGGGACAGGTTTCGTTTCCTCTTTCCTGTGATTCGAGAAGGCGTTTGAGCTCCGTGCGCGTGTGCTTCCAATGCTTGCTCATCATCCATCGTGTCATCGGCAACTGGCCCCTGAGAACTTCCTAAACCGTTGCTAGCGTGGCCAATGCGACGAAGCTTTGGAGCTTTGGGAGACAAGGTACCTGACTCCGGGCCAGAGTCATCTTGATGGGATCTTTTTGTTCCATGCACGACATTTGTTCGCTCCACGCTCCTTGACGGGGTGGCACCCCGGGCAGCAGTTGTTGACAAGCACGGATCAATGGTGAAAGGTTCAGGCGACTGAGATGCAGGCCGGGTAAGACTCAAGTTTTCATTGTCCGCTCGAAACCATGGGAGGTCCATCAACTTAGTCGACTTGAATACGGCAATCCGACTAGTTGGTGGACGTCCTCGTTCCTTGCCAGCTGGCTTCCGTCGCCCCCGTGGAGTAACATAAACTCCGGGACCTTGGCGGTCTATAAGTAAAACACTGTATTCTGTCCACGACTCATCAAAGCCCATAGCTTTGAGTTTTTCCATCTCGGACATTCCAGCAAAGTTTAGGGATTCACGTTTAATCTTTCGCGGACGCTTAGGTACTGGGGTACAGGTTAAATCTGCGCCTATACTCGACACCGGTTCCTTTTCGACTTCCAGAAGCGAAGGTGTATCTGGAGTGGCTCGTCTTCCAGCCGGTGACTGTACAGAATGTCCTTTAATACCATACTGGATAGCTAACCGAGGCAAACCGAAGTCAGCATTATCTCCTGAGTCGTAATTTCGTGGACTTACCGTATGTGCCATCATCTAATGCAACTGCCTTGGGGTCGCTACTTGAAATGTTGTAATCTTTTGGTTTGACAATCCACATGCAGTCGGAGAGAGAACAATCGCCATTCTTCACCAAGTCGCTAGCTGGGACGTCCTGGGGAAGCCCGTAAGCATCAAGTTGTGGTTTGGCGTGTACAGGTGGAATGGAAACGGTGTTCGATCTGTTATTCCTTGGGATGAATTCAACGGCTTCCCATGAGGACTCGCCAGCTTCAACCAATTTACTGAAGTTCCTCGCAGAGTAGTGGATGTAGTGCGTAATAGTCCGTTGTAGAGCCGTGTCACGCACGAGAGCGAGATGGCGTAAGTGTGGAGGTTGGGACAGCTGCCAACACTCAGACAGACGGGCCAATGTGTTTTCTAACGGTCGGCGCCAGAGCACTCCGGAAAAGGTTCTTATGACATCCTGCGTTTATCAGTTATTGAGACCAATGACGGCGTATAATGACTTACAGAGTTAGTAGACCCCATAGTCCCAGTTCGGTCTACAACTTCAAATAATTGGTTATGGATGATTCGGTCAGGGCTCCAGAGGGGAAGAACACGCCCAGAAGCCTCCACACCTTGTTCTTCTTCCATCGCTCGGATATCTCCTTCGGCGGGCGCTTCTCCGGCTGCCTCTTCTGCCTCGGCATCATCCTCAAACTCGGCTTCGTCATTCTGTTTGATGTCGGAATACATATGTATGCTGAAATCGTGGAACAATTCAATGTCCTTCGCCGTCGGTTCTCGCACAAGCATCACACAAGGGTGGTACTTCTTCATGGTCTTAGCATACTGCGACATGGCTTTGACCCGTTTGACTACACCTATGCGCTCGAACTTGCGCAATGCACGAGAGAGAACCTTCCAATGCCAGTGATCGTTGAAGCCCAGCACTCTCTTCAAATCGTTGCGCGAGATGATTTTATGCTCTCGCAAGATACCGAAAAGCGTGTCGGTGAACGAATTAAAATCAATCATCTTGACGGCATTTGCTCCATCTTCGGAAGTGTTGGCGGCTGGATTTCCAGCATCTTGTGATAGAAACTTGCGCAGTGTGCAAAGGCTGGTACGAGCACCCTTCAGCTGAATGGCTCTCTTTTCAATATACCCCTTCTGTTGCAGAACATCCGTCCGTTTCGGTACCGATCTCTTGTCCTGGCCGCTGAGTTTTATCAGATCCGGCTGGGATATCCCACTAGACTTCCGAGAGGCAATGATAGAAAGAAGCGCAAACTCCATGGGAAGAACTTTGGTGTCATCGGGTTCATGGCCGGTAATGGCGAGCCATGTTCGCTCCAAAGAGACAAACACATTCATGGGTTTCTCCTCCGTATCGTTGGTCGCTTGTTGACGCTTTTCAGCCTGTTCAAGGCTCAGCCCATTTCCCTCCCGATCCTTTCCTACGGAAACTTCAGGATTCTTGGTAAGCCACTGCCAGACTTTCTCCTGGAATCGCCTGTCAACAACAGGAGCGTGGCCAGAGCCATCTTTTGCACATTTGGCGTAGAATATGTTGATGAATGATAAGATGTCTGCGGTCGATGCGCCTAGAGAGTGTCAACTGATTTGTAGACATTTAGATAGAAGATCCCCATTGGGCGGGGCGGAGTGCAGGGGTGGATCTTTATCACGAAAAGCTTCAATGCACACCACTGACCTTGAGTGCCGCAGAGCGCAATCTCTGCAAGCAAGAAATCAATCAAGTCTCGTAGGCTAGGAGCCATGGCACGTCCATATCCTCATGTGCTAGGATATCGTTTTACTTTCCATGCAAGAGCGCATGTTTTGAGCGAGATTAAACTTGCCACCAAAAAAAAAAAAAACGTTGGTACAAATGAAGAGAAAGCGCGATTCGAACCGCCGTCGTGGGAGAGAAAAAGTCGAACGTAGGTGGGGTGGCAAGCACCTTCACGTGACTGGTTTATTGAGAGCCTGCATGCCTCAGGCATATAGTGTCTGTTTTGCGACGACTAGACTTGGACGATTTAAAGTACACAAGGATCGACAATTATTATAAACACCTCCTTGGCAACTACAAATTGTCTGAAGGATACCAGATTAGCCATGTCGAGAAATATTCCGCGACCGTCAACAGCATTCTCGGTCGGAAACGACGTGACTATAATGGTGCAGGAAACGGGAATGGTCGCAATCAGCACTTCCAAAGCAAATGATTCAGATGCTAGTCCACATTGTCTCGTGACGTAGATTGACCGTCTTCGATCAGTATGTACTGTCGTCTTTTTCTAGTAATATCCTCTCGCACAGCTCAGCTTGAAATTCATGGTGTGGTTTAGCAGATTAAGAGCACAGCCGCTCAGCTCATTGTTTCTGTGAGGATTCACAGAACATTCCGAAAGTCAAGGATGTCAAGGAGGCTCCATCCTTACTTCCGGGAATCTATCTACCGTGAGTTATAGATTCTCTCCATCTTCAATACGGATGACCCTGTCTGTGTCCTAGTATCTCGATTCTGGAGAGAGACACGGTGTCCCGTACGTCTGAGCAAGTTGCATTCGAAAAGTCCTCAGAAACAGCTGCGGCATTCTATGATCAGTCCTGATTGATGACGAGAAGACCTAATGGAATTTACCAAAGTTTACCATCTTCAAACTCCGACTGGCTGCAATTCTCCTAATCCCTGATTCTATGAATGGTCAACTGTCCGATCCGTCTGCAAACGAGGATTCGTTATGCCGGCAATGCTTCAGTCTTATCAAGCTGCTATGGGTGAACAGGGGAAGGCCCCAATAGACCATGGCCTCGTCGACCAATTATTGCGAGAGGCAGCTCTGAAGGTCAGACTGCAAGGAGATCTGAATGGGGTATGTTAGTGTTAGATTGGAAGAGTCCTCTTGTTAGAATCAACGAGAGTTGGAATGTAATGAACAAGTTGGCTCGCACCAGGATCAGTGTAGAGTCCTCTGTGGATTGCGAGAAGACTGGGGTAGTTAGGAGACTCCCGAGTCCAACGAGGCGATCCCCGATCTTAGTCAAGGGTCTAATTTATGCAGCGTAGATCGTCTGATCATGTGGTAGCTTGGCAGCTATCTCGGTCTAGCCCGTCAGGCGCACTATTTCCTGTTATCCACGGATGCAGAGATATCCTGCGGCATTCCGCTGACGGGATTGGACAGACGGGTTTCGGAAACACTTGGGAGGATTGTGGGCGTAAGCGTGGAATCGTGCCACTGGCCACTGGCCACAGGCCAGCGAAATGACTTTGTCTTTGGTTATTCGGCTGAAGGACTGGTCCGAAGCCGAGGATGGGTGAAAATCTGGCCATTGGTGTGAAAGAAATCGCCCAACTCGGCTTATATCATTCAGACCTCATTATCTGCTTGGCCAAACAGATCCGAATCATCAGTGTAAGCAGTCTACAGAATGAGATAATGTGACAGGATCTAGACAACGACGATCATGTAGGCAGTGTTAAGTCGGTCGGAGTAAGAATGTTTTGGCGGAAGCTCGGCACTGACATCACCGGTTGCTTTACGTCAGAAAGGCACAACCTCAGGCTTCAGCCCTGGCCTTGAAAAACAAGCCCGTCAGCCCTCAGGTCTTCTTATGAGATTTCCGTCAGTTCCGGACTTTCACGGGGCAAATTCTTTCTTTGGAAGAGTTTAATCAGTCATTGAAAAGATCAAAGCCTCCTTATCTCTAGTTCGGCTGCCGTCGAATCATCCTTATCGCCCATCCACATGAACAACTCGAATGCCTGAACTCTCTGAATAGCCTCAAACCACCACTATAGACTGCCTCTCACCGCGTTGCCCCTTCATGGATTCAGAAGCGAACCCTTCTACCGCAGAAACACCTGCTGCCCCTGAAGGCAGCACGTTAGAACCCCCACCGCTCCCATATTCCCTGCGAGACCGGAAAAAGTCAATTACATTCTTCTGGTTCCTATTTATCCTCGATTGCACAGCTCAACCGCTCGGGTTATATTTTGGGCTTTGGTATGGCACGGACTTGTCCCATAATCTGGGTACGTTTTTGGCAGAGTGGCCTGACTTCGAAAGATATTGCAGGCGGCTAATATGATCGCTCATCAGTCTTCACCATCGTCACCATTTCTTTGGGCGGTATTTCGGTATTCGAGTACTTTTATCGACTCTACAACCTCTTCCGCTCCGATTCTACAACCCGGCCGTTGAACGCTAGAAAGTCATGGGTAGGCGCATAACAAGGTCAATACAATAGGCCCGATGCTGACCTCAGGAGCTGGATTTTTTCCAAATCAATTTCACCATTGTGTGGTTGATATTAGCTGTTGAGCTTATCACGTACGTCGGCGGTTCATGGTAGACAGGATTTTGCTGACAATTCTCTCAGGGGCACAGTGCCAGAAGAGCCTTATGGTGAGGACCAGTTTTAACGAACACCCTTGAGTATATGCTGATAACTGCTTTTTAGTGCGCCTCGTCGCTATGGTCCTTCCAACGGTGATGTTCTACTTCGGTGCTGTCTACCTTTCACTGGATATCCTCCGGGCGTGCGGATTCAGAGCGCCCTTCCGAATTTCCTCAACGCCCAAGGGGGCCGTTATGCCCACAGCCTTATACGTACTCATTGAAGATGTGGTTGCGGTTGATGGAGGCGGAGGTCAGATGTATCGATACGCCCTGCGGACACGATACCTTTCCAGCCCATATTTCCGCCGGATGCTCGTGCAGATGAATTTCTTCTGGGCAGGCGGCTCCATTATCTGGGCTGCTGCCATTACGGCGATGGTGTTCACCACACCCCAAGATGCTGCCTTCGTTGTATGTTCATTGCCCCATCTTGACTCAATATGTTTGCTAACAGGGCTTTCAATGTAGATTGGATGGTCAGTACCATTTGTTTGGGCAGCTCTTTGGACCCTTATTACTATACCCTGGGTTCAAAGCGATCTCCGGCGCGAGAAACAAGCATGGCGCACCAACGGGGATCAAGGAGGTGAGCCCTATGCCGACGATATCAACGCTCCGAGTGCTAGGACTCGCCTTGAGTCCCTTCACTTCCCTCGCTTCTTCCCGCAAAGACTAGTCCGAGAGAAGCCGTCTGCACAGTCAATGTCGGAAACACAATCGTGAAACAATCGTCATTCGAGCATGCATATGACAGCCCACACCACGTATTTGAACAAACCAGTTCTCCAGTGACGTTGTACGAATCATGATAACCGCGATAGATACCCCACGTCTTTCCATTCGATTTTGTATTATTGCAACGCGTCCATATTTTATTTTCAAGATACCCCATCCCACCGAATATTGTTATCCCGACGGGGGAGCAAGTACAGCTCAAGCCCGGTGCAAGTTGTGTAGGGGCTTATCGTAGTCTGCAAAACTTTTTGATTTTTCCACTTGAAGCCGGATCTCAGAGCTTAGTTGGCGGTGAGGTTCTGATATGAATTTGCAGCGGCGGATGCTTTCGGAGTTTTCTTCCTTTACTTCTAGAATTTCCAGCTCAGCTGCTGGGTTGCAAAGTATAGAATTTAACAGGAAGCAAATTGTAATTCTTCTTGACATCTCTTTCTGTATCTTTGGCTCAAATCACTCATCCCCTCCTCCTTTGACAGGGTTTTAAACATCTTGTCCTCGTCACACTGCTGTCCTCTTCATCGTATATATCGCGTCAATTGATATATAGAGGTTTGCTTCTCAACGCCCAAAACCTTGTGCCTCGTATTATGCTGCAAAAAGCTCAATCAGCTGCACGCTCATCACGTAGTTAGGCTCAGCCGCATCAACAATTTCACAGACATCGCGCATAAACCTGTCGCTGACAATCCAACCCGCACGCTACAGTTTGGCTTGAGACCTCGGCTGGGGCAGCATTGAGTAGGGAATGAGCCGAGTATGGTGCCGCATCAGTAGCTTTATGGCGAATGGATTGTTTAATGCGGTGGGTGATGGGCAGTCTTCGTGGTGCAACTAAGTCGTCCTGTAAACGCCAATTGAGACCAGGGCATTACAGTGGGTGATCACCTAACGCCCGATATCACCTGCCGCCCGATTTCTCCTCACCGACTATTTTTTCGACAAATTTCAACTGCTTATATCTTAGCCAGTATGTCTTCAATTGAAGCAGCAATAGAAGCAATCAATTCTTTAAAGCCAGGCAATTTAATTAATTATACTAAAATTGCGAAAAAGTTTGGTGTTAACCGGTTAATATTATCAAGGCGCCACCGCGGGGTACAGGGCCCAAGGGACTGCCAATATAAGCAGCAGCAAGTTCTCAGCACCCACCATAAAAAGCAACTGTCGACCATACGTGACAGCTAGTCATATACGGAACTTTCCTATTTGGGATATCGGAACTGCAAGCTCCGGCTCGCCGATGGTTATGCAGAGACTTCTGCTATTTCCACGGTTCAAAAGTTATATCTCTTCTAACTGCCGTATTAGGCTAGGTTGATTATTATTTCTTGTGTATTTAAAGCTGCTCTATAGAGCTAGATTGTAAGAATCAGACCTTCATTCTTTTATATTATTTGACAATTGATGCTGGTAATTACGTCGATTCGGATGCTCTATAGCAACTAATAAGCTATATTAATAAGCTTACTAATCAAGGCCTCTTTGTGTCCCATAAAATGCTTTGTAATTTTGCAAAGGAAATTTGTCAAGGCGCGGGCTCAGGAATATATTCAGAACAGGGTAACGGAGTAGATACAACAGGCGGACTACGGAGTCAGGCTATCAACAGGTACACAGACGAGACAGGACGTAGCTCGAGGTTCCGATTTGGGTCGAAGCCGAAGCTCGAGAAGTCTCAGCGGTCTGGGCGGTCAACGGCGGCAGAATAAGCTCATTCCGGGCACCGTGCCCGGGATGAGGCTCCTGCAATATAGCTTATTATAAGCGCAGTGCTTAGGAACCGGGCAGGCACCGTGACAAAATTAGTAGCATGAAGCCTGGAATATACTGGCCTGGGTGCTTTATAAAGCACCACCAAGATAACCTTATTTTAATCTATATAACTGCTATCAATGCCGCGTGAAAACAAGCTAATTCTGCATACAAATATACTTTATATTTCAAGTTGTTGAGCTAGAAGCTACAGGAATATAAGTTATAGCCAGAGGATATTTATAATATGAATAAGAAAGGCTTTTTTATTAGAATGCTGGTTAAAGGCCTCAGGATCTTTTTAAAGCAGAAATATATAACTAGGGGACTTAAGCAGTACCTGTTGCCGTTTCCGTCATTCTGTTGGCTCGTCCCTGAGCTCATCCCGGGCACGGTGCCCAGGATGAGCCTCGTTGTATGGCGCCTGCCTAATCCAGAAAGCGGTTGGGCGTCGGGCAGAATAATAAATGATATCATTAGCGATAGCTTAAAAACAATCAATCATACTTCAATCAATCAATCAGACTCTTTGCGTAATTGCAACAGTACCTGCAGAATAGAAATTGCAAGTAGATAACTTTAATTGCTTGTATTTGTGCTAATAGAACTACCCTCTTGCCAGGTTTTTGTTACGGAAGGGTCTGCCTCCCAGGTCCTTCCTAACCCTGGTTGCTCTTTGGTAAGCTCCGTTGCCTCGATTGACTTACCGATACCTTGTCCTTAGCCACGTCCAACTAGTATAAAGACTAGTCACGGTCCTTGGTGGAGCTCACAAGAGGAAGCAGGGCCAAGATATACAGCAACGGCTCTATATCTTGTAGAGTTAAGTACGTACAAGTTAAGATGCTAAAGGTAACTCTGAAATAACAAGTTGCATTGATCGCGAAGATCCAAACTAACTACGGAGGTAATAAGTGTCTTTATATATCCATTTGTTCCGGCGTAGCTACGTGCCACCGGCGTAGCTCCCTATGCCTTGCGTAGGTCCCTACTTCTGGCGTAGGTTCCTACGTTTATGTCCGTCCCTACTCTTGCCTCCAGTCACGTGACCTGGTGACATAATCTAGTCACCCTTCCTGTCCTTATTCCAGGCACCATGCCCAGGATAAGCATCCTTGCTTGGTGCCTGGGGCTTTATTGGTTGTTCTTTCCCCGTGATTCTTCTTGGCAAGGCTTTGACGTCGTGTTATAACACCATCCCCCCTCCTTTGGGTTTTTGTTTCCTGAAAACACATAAGTAGTACCCTTTGTCCTGCTGTGCCGCTGGCACTTCTGTTTTTCTGTAAGTTCTGACAGCATGCCTCCCCAGCAGGTGACTAAGCTGACGCCTGAAAAGCATAACAAGCAGAACAAACACGCCCGACGCAAGTATTCCCTTATTATTGTCTATAAGGATTTTAAAGTATTGCCCTGCAATTATTACTTTTATTCTGTATTACTGTGTATTATGGCTTCCAGGCAGGCAAATTATGCCAAGTATACCAAGGATGGCAAGTCCTGTTACCAGGAGTTGCACAGTATATCTGACTATTAGCAACTAGGCTAAGATGCGGACAAATTGGATGCAGATATTAATTAGATAGAGGAGGAGCAAAACAGGCTTTACAAGAAGCTCCAGTATTCTATGCAAAAACTAATTTGTCTTTAAAAATAATGGAGATTTCTTAAAAAGCATGGCATCAGGATGTTGGGACATAATACATTATTGGATCCAGGGAAAGCTAAGCCTCCTGCTTAGGCCAGTATTGCTAATCCATCCCTGGCTGTGACCTTAGAGGGTCCTACTCTAAGTTAGTTGTTAAATCTCCCTAACCAGGACCTGTTTTCCCCTTCCTTCTAGAATAATGTTAATCCTTCTGCTAGTGGTACTGTTAAACCAGCTAGGAGCAGCCTGTCAGGTTCTTAATAGGTTCCCAGGTATTTTCTGAGGTATCATACCCCTTTTATTTTACCAGGTATTGTGTTTTGCTGCTAACCTTCTTGTAGTCTAGAATCCTTTCAACCTTGTATTCTTGTTTGCTGTCTAATTTAACTTTTATGCTTTTAGCTGGTTTGGCATTTGCTGGTGCTGGTTCCAATAGCAAGATATAGAAAACTGGGTATATCTTCTTTAATAATTCTAGTAGTTATAATTTATAGTTAACTGGTCCTGTTTATTCTTTAATAATAAATGGTCCCAAGCATAGATAGTCCAATTTATTGCTTGGTTATTTGGTTTTAATGTTTCTGCAGAGCAGGAACACTTTCTCCCCCCTTTTTAGGGTTGGTCCCTCTCCGTGGTGTTTGTCATAGTATATTTTTATCTGGAGGTTTGTAAATTCCAGATCCCTGGTAAGCTGTGTCTATATAGCTCTTATTTGCTTAACATAGGTATTAGCCTCCTCCACCACTGGTGCTTTGTTTTTGGATTCTCCATGTATATTGGGGTGGTATCCATAGTTTGCCTTAAAAGGAGATATTCTTGTTGCACTATACTTTATATTGTTGTAGGTAAATTAAGCTATTAGTAGTTGGTCCTCCCAATTATCCTGCATGTAGTTAACATAATAGTGTAGGTACTGCTTAATAGTTTGGTTTGTTTTTTCTGTCTGTTTATTTAATTATAGGTGGTATATTATTGTTATTTGTAGCTTGATCCCTATTTAGTTAGTAACTAATTACCAGAATTTTAAGGTAAAGAGCTTGTCTCTATTAAATATTATATATTTTGGTATTCCGTGGTTTATCATAACTTGTTTTATAAATAGGTTGGCCATTTCTTTTGCTGTTATTATTATCTTGGTAGGTGCCAGCTGTATATATTTGGTTAACTGGTTAGTAATAATTGCAAGATAATTGTTCTTGTTCTTGGTCTTTGGCAATAGTCCAACAAAGTCTACTATTATCCACTCCCATGGGTGTTCTGGTATTTCTGGATTTTGGAGTTTTCTGTATAGTACATGCCTAGCAGGTTTGTTTCTTGTGCATGACTTGCAGTTGCTAATGTACCTCTCCACCTTCTTCCTTATATTCTGGAAGAAGTAATTCCTGGAGATCTTTTTGCAGGTCTTGTTAATTCTAAAATGCCCTTTAATAGGTGTATTATGGTGCATCCAAATCACTTCCTGTTCTAGGGTTAGGGGTATATAGAGTAACCCTCTAATACAGATTATTTTATCAGGGTTTTTGATCCTATTGTTGGTAGCCTCTAATATTTTTTGTATAAGGTTGTCACACTTAAGTACTTCCTTGATATGTTCTACCATGTTAACTTCTTGCAACTTAATAGTGGCTGCTAGGATTATGGGGTTGTTGCCTAACAACCTATCTTTGTTTTGTTTTAATATGGCTGGTTTTAGTTCTTGCTTTTTATTTTTGTAGTCTAGTCTTTGGCTAAGCATGTTAGCTTGCTTGTTCTCTGTTCCTTTATAATATATAATTTTGTAGTTATACTGCAAGAGAAGTTCTGCCCATCTGGCTTGTCTTTTGGTTAACTCCTTGGTTGTGGTAAAGTAGGTCAGGTTTTTGTAATCTAACTTAACAGTTATGGTATGTCTGGCCCCTTCTAGGTAGACTTTCCAGTATTTAAAGGCTGACACAATAGCCAGCAGTTTCTTATTATAGATATTATAGTTCTCCTTGGGAGGTAAGAACTTTCTTGAGTAGAAGGCTACTAACCAAGTCCTTCTATCAGGCTCTTCCTAAGTTATCCTGGCTCCCAGCATGTAGTCTAACGCGTCTGTTTCCACTACTATAGGTAGGTTTGGATCATGCTGTTTTAGCAAAGGTGCACTAGTAATCTTCTTTTTTATTTGTTTAAATACTGTTGCTTGCTCCTTTCCCCATTTATACAGGTTCTTTTTTTTAAAAAGTTTGAACAGCGGTGTTATTTTGTTGGTGTATTTTTTAATATATCCTTGATAGTAGTTAAGCAGTCCAATAAATTATTGCAATTTTTTAAGGTTTCTTAGGGTTGGTTATTCTCTAATTATGGTTACTTTAGACTGTTCTGCTTAAATACCTTTCTTTAAAATCCAATGCCCTAGGAACTTAGTTTCTGTAACATGGAACTCACACTTCTTAAGTTTGTATCTAAGTTTGGCTTGTTATATCCTTTTTAGGACTTTGGTAACATGCTGCTGGTGTTCCTTCTTATTTTTTAAGAAGATAAGAATGTTGTTGATATAGGCAATAATAAATTTAGGTAATATACCTTTAAGTACTTTATTAATAAATCTCTGGAATAATAATGGTGCATTAGTTAGGCTAAACAGCATAACCAAGTATTTATATAGTCTAAACTTGGTTTTAAATACTGTCTTCTATTCTTCTTCCTCTGCTATTTAAATATGATGGTAGGCATCTGCAATATCTAACTTAGTAAATATTTTTGCGCCTTGTAGCCTGTCTTGTATTTCTGAAATCAGTAGTAGTAGGTATTAGTCCTTAATAGTTACTTTGTTTAGCTTTCTGTAATCCATACATAGTTGTTTAGTCCTGTCTTTCTTTAGTGCAAAAAAAATTCCATGCCTAATAGGTAACTTTGATTTTTAGATAGTTCCCTTTTCCAGGTTTTTCTTAATATATTATTATAGCATCTGTGTTTTTTTGTTATTTAAAAAAATAATTTGTTAATGCTTTAGTTCTACTCTTTCCTTAATAGGAATAACATGGTTGTGGGGCCTGTAAGGTGGTAGTTCTGGCTTCTTGGGTTTGCAGAAGATGCCCCAGAATTGACTATATACTTCTAGGACTTTATTGGCAGCATCCTGCTTGTTAGTTGCTGCTAGTATCCAAGTTCCCCCTTTTTTTTTTAAATAGTTAACTGTTCTGACTTTGCAGTGTTTCATGACTTTCCTGGTTGCCTATCCAGGTATCTGTAGTAGCCATGTTTTTTCTAACAGCTTAGAGGTCGCGGCAATAACCTTTATAACTGGACTTTCCTCAAGGATTGACGTGTTTTCCTTGGTTATCAACCTCCTGGTAGGTTGAGTGGTTTTGTACTCCCTAGTACGCCGCAGGGTGCCGGCCCTCTCTAGTCCCTTCTTTTGTTGTGGGTGTTGCTATCTTCTCTATTATAGGAGCTTCCTTTTCCAATTAATATTTGGGTTGTGGTCCTCGAGCCATGAGACCCCCAACACCATATTATACTGTCCTAAAGGAATAATATTAAAACTTTGTTTAAACTTCTTTTTTTTTACCACTACAGGAAGTGGTCCTGATTCAACTGTTAACATGTAAGTTCCCAGGTTCTTACTGTTTAGTCCTTCCACTGGTTCTGGCTTTGCCTTAGCCTCTCTAGTAATGCCTAGCCGGCCTATACAGTCAGGGCTTATAAAATTTCTGGTGGCTCCTAAGTCTACCATTGCATAGACTGGTTGTCCTTTAATCTATATAGTTATTTTAAGATGCCTTCCTTGTCAAGTTACTGCTAATTGTCTGTTCTTCTCTTCCCACTTGGGTTTGCGGTATTTTCATGGCGGTTGTGGGTAGTAATATCCTAGTTTGGTGTTGTAGTAGGTTAGGCAATCATCCTTGTAGCAAAAGCTCTAATATACTTTCTTGTAATCTGGGTACTGCTAATATCCTAAATAGCTGCAATCCTACCTGTTACATGGGTACTTTAGCCTTCTGCAAAGTGTGGGTAGTTTCAGCTAATACTTGGCTACCCTCTTGTGATCCTTATGGTCTGGGCAGTTTGCACTGTAGCAAACTATCTATGGGAGGTGTTGGTGCCTTTATCCCCCTGTGTAGTGCTTATACAGGCAGTTTGGTGATTTGCATGGTGGGTGTTCTTTTTCCCCTTTCTACTCTTCCTCTGTTATGGCATGGAGGAACAAGAAATAGTATCTATTATTATTTCTGCAGGTTGGGCAGGTTTCTAGGTATTTATTGCATCTTTTTTAATATATTCCCCAGTCCACCTCCCTTTCTTCCCAACATGTAAGGTCCCAGTGTGGATATTTGTAGAAAAAATTCCTAAGGATTTTGGAGTGCTTTCTTGGATCTTTTTGGATCATGGTAATAATATTATTTGTTTAACAGGCAAGTTTGTTTTCTTTTTTTACTAGGTCTTGTCTTCTCTGTTCCCAATACTGCTGGTCCTGGTATCTTATCTTGGCCCATGGCCATAGCTTGCTATTATTATTTCTCTCAGGGTCCTTTCCCTGGTTTTTCTGAGGGTTTTCCGGGCTCTTGGATAGCTTCCAACTAGGTTCCTCCCTGCTAGGTCCAGGGCCCTCTAGTTGGGTTCCAAATTGTTTGTTAAGTAGGTTAATTTCCTAGGTTATTGCTGGAAACTTGCTGTGCTTCCCTGCTTAATCTGGCTTGTTAATAGATTTATCTTGGTAAGACTTATCCATCCTCTTAACCTGTTTTTGCTGTTACAAAGTCATCTTGTAAAATTAAAGTTATTAGGAGCTTCTTTGTTTTTTATATAGGTTATATATGGCCTTGTTCTAACATTTCTAAGTCCCGTGACCTTCCCTGTATCTAGGTTAATTTATTGCTTTGTTGGTTCTGGCAGTTATTTAGTTTCTAACTTTCTTACTAAGTACATCCCTTTAGGGCATAGACCCTCCTTGGGTCCCCCTTGCTGCTTCTTTATAAGGTGGGGGTGCTTCTTCTTCTTGGGCATCCAGCCCAAGTGCCCCCTCCCTGGTTGTGCTGAGCATTTTAGGCTTGCTGGTGGCTCCAAATTACTTTTGTCCAGACCTATCCTAGGTTTTCTTCTGGCCACCCTTCTTAAAGCAGTCCACTGCTCTATGTCCTGCTTTCCTATAAATAAAGCACAGATTTACCTTAAAGCATTGTTCCTTCTCCTTCTTGGAAATAGTTATGTCAAGTTCTATTGGCCAAGGTCCATAAGGGTTGCATGGTGCTACTATCCCTCGGGACTTATTGGCATAATAACCATTCCAATTTCTTCTAAATTGTTAGTAGTATTGCCCTCTATTCTGGCATCCTTGCCTCTTTTTCAGATCCCTAAGTTAATTTCCAATTCGTGCTGCCAGATTATACATCTGGGTCAGGTTTTCTGGCCATGGTAAAAAGGTTAGCCAATCTTGGAGCTTATAGTCTAATACCTTTTTAAAATAGTATATAAAGTTTTTATTATTCTATATCAGGTATAATGCTACTTGCTGGAATTCCAAGATAAGTTTGTTAATATCTTGTCTGTTCTGGCAGATCCTGTTAATCTTCTGCTTAGCATTCCTAGTCTTATTAATGTCCCCAAACACCCTGGTAATTTGTTCTTTGAAAACATGATAGTCCCCAAAGATCTTCTTGGTATTATTGGCCAATTTTTTAAATAGTATTTCCTGCTATTCCCTTATAAATAGCTCAAACCAGAGGTATGCCCTGTTAGTAAGATAAGTAGATACAAACATAACCTTCTCTGCTTTGTTACTTAGTTTGTCTTGATAGACATTGATAAAGGTTTATATTTAGGTAAGGAATAAGTATAGCTTTGATCAGGTACTATTAAAGGGCTTGGGTAGTTTAACCTTGAGGATTCAAGCAGTAACCTTTGCTTCTAGTTTGGTAATATGGTCCTGAAGCTACTTAATCATCCCTTAATAGTCCACCTTTGCCTTTTCCTCCAGCTGCCAGGTAAGAGTGTTGGCTGCTTTAGCTTAAGCATTTATCTGCTGCTGCATCTGCTCCATAACCTGTGTTATCTAAGTAACCCAGTATTATAGTGCTGCATTTTTACTGGCCAAGGTTGGCTAGGTTATGGGGCAACTGCTATTAGTTGACTGGGACATTATTACAGTTTTAAGTTAATTAAGACTTAACTTGTGTTAACTGGCAATTAATTTGTTATGGAAGGGTCTGCCTCCCAGGTCCTTCCTAACCCTGGTTGCTTTTTAGTAAGCTCTGTTGCCTTAATTAACTTACTAATACCTTGTCCTTAGCCACGTCCAACTAGTATAAAGACTAGTCACAGTCCTTGGTGGAGCTCACAAGAGGAAGCAGGGCCAAGATATACAGCAACGGCTCTATATCTTGTAGAGTTAAGTATATACAAGTTAAGATGCTAAAGGTAACTCTAAAATAACAAGTTGCATTGATCGCGAAGATCCAAACTAACTATGGAGGTAACGAGTGTCCTTATATATCCATTTGTTCCGGCGTAGCTACGTGCCACCGGCGTAGCTCCCTATGCCTTGCGTAGGTCCCTACTTCTGGCGTAGGTTCCTACGTTTATGTCCGTCCCTACTCTTGCCTCCAGTCACGTGACCTGGTGACATAATCTAGTCACCCTTCCTGTCCTTATTCCGGGCACCGTGCCCAGGATGAGCATCCTTGCTTGGTGCCTGGGGCTCCATTGGTTGTCCTTTCCCCGTGATTCTTCTTGGCAAGGCTTTGACGTCGTGTCATAACAGTTTTATATGCCAGGCTGTTACTGGGAATATACAGGATTCCTGGCTTTAAGACTTTAATCCTAAGCTTTATGCTTGCTTCTTTGCCTCTTTACCTAGTAGTTGGACCAATAATAAGCTAGGATATGCCTGGTTAACAAATATATTTAACCACAAGACCAAGGAGAAGGCATGCAGGCAATAAAGGCTTTTAATTCTTAATAGCCACGGATCTTATATTACTATAAAATTTATTAATTACTATAATAATAATAGGATCCTTTGTCAGAGACGCTAGACAACGTCAGCCAATCAACCTGCTGCGCCGCAGCTAGCGTGTGACAACACGGAAGCATATCGGCCCGAGAAGTGACTAAGCCATCGGGATCATATCCGCTGATATGATGTAACAAAGCGAGTGCTTTGACGGAGCACGCCTAGCGCTTTGACGGGATTTGATCGGGGACATATCTGGGGATTTGATATGCTATGATGGCACGGATATTTAAGGACGCTCATTTACCATGTAGTTAGTTTTGTTCTCCGTGTCTTATTTTCTTCAGAATCAGCAAGATATAGACTTGTTCAACCCAACCCACGAAACCCGACCCAACCCGACCCAACCCGCCAAGAAATGGGTTGGGTTGGACCCTCTAATAATCCATTGGGTTTTGGATATTTT
>QPHH01000020.1:244750-308065 GCA_003574815.1 Aspergillus spinulosporus | reverse complement strand
CGCGAGATCCGGCTACCCCAGCGCTTCAGGACCGATTAAAAACTCTATATAGACCCCTAATAGTCATTATATCAAACCACCAAAAGATCATGCGATAATAATAATTGTATGTGGTTGAATTGCTTCATGCTTGATATCATGGTTGGTGGTGAAATCGGGCGGCAGGTGATACCGGGCGTCAGGTGATCACCCACTGTATGCCTTTTCATAACCTTGTTAGTCACAGAATAAAATTATGTCGCTGCATATGTCTTCCACATTAGGAAAAGTGCCTTTCTTCCGCCAGCCTCAAACAACCCTTAGACATCAACATACCTCTGAACTTCATATCGTACATTATCATAGAACAGGATAAATAATGAGTACCCCGGCAGGTTCAAATCACACCGCATTTACGGAATGGGCTGTGTCCCACGGCATTGAAATCAATGGCATCGCCCCAGCCCGCTTCCCAGGCCGCGGACTAGGCATGATTGCGACGCAGACTATCCAAGTATGTCTTTCATCTGATTTAAATACATCCTTCTCGCTCTCTATCGTAAAATCCTCGTCCTAAATGAGATCCCGTTAACCAAAATGCTAGGAAAATGAGATCATGCTCTCCGTCCCCGCGAACCTATTGCTCACTAGAGACTCCATACCGGAGTCCTTTGTGTCTTTGTTCCCGGCTGATGCAACAAACCACGCTATTCTCGTGGGCTTTCTAGTGCATGGTGACTCCAAGTCTCAGCCAGGACTAGATGTTTGGAAGAGCGTATGGCCGAGTTGGGAGGATTTCGAGAAGAGCATGCCGATTTTCTGGCCGGAGTGGTTGAGGGCGTCTAATTCAGACTTGAAACCTCCAGCTCAAGACCGCAACAACGAGAATAGCCGTAATATCCCAGACTCAAAGTCAGGGCCCGAATTGTCTCTCCTTCCACCCTCCATCTCAGGTCTTTGGAACTCGGCCTTGGACCCTTTAAGGAATACCCCAACTCCAACCCCACACGCCAACTCCAAACAGTCCTACTCTTACGAGACGCGGTACCAAAATCTTCTACAGCGGCAGGAAAAGCGACTACATGACACATATGACGCGATCCAGTCAGTCTTCCCTGAAACAGATTGGAAAGATGTTGCGTATAGTTGGGCCATTATCAACTCACGGAGCTTCTACTATGTCTCGCCAGGTAAGAACGAGCCGAATGACTGGAACGATGCAATTGGCATGGTCCCCTTTGCGGATTACTTCAATCATAGAGATGATGCAGTAAGTTACTTCTCTTCTTCTTTTTCGGGTTCTTGAGAAAGCATAGATATGGCCCAGTTTGGCAGGATCGGTATCTGCGGCATTGGTACGTAACTTATACTGATTATTCATCAATAGTCGTGCGAGGTTACCTTCAACGGAGGTAGCTATATATTCCGGGCTGGTAGGCGTTATGGTTCGTAATTTATTCCATTATCCTCCTATCTACAAACCTACCGAGCGCCCCAGCCTAACAATAATCGGCAAAACACAACAGAAAAGGGCGAAGAAATATTCATGAGCTACGGTTCACATCCAAACGACTTCCTACTAGCTGAATGTTAGTTCCTTTCACCCCCGTCCCCAGTTACACAGTTTTCGCTGTTCTTACCTCATTGGTTTAACCAAATACTGTCTGGGCAGACGGCTTCTATCTCAATGATAACCCCTCAGATAGGGTGTACCTCGACGATATAATTTTACCAAAGTTGACAAGATCCGAGAAAAAGGAGTTGGCGGAAAGGGAATGTTTTGGGTGCGTATCTATCTCTCTTCCTATAAATTCCATCTGTCTTTTCTCCCACAATTGAGCCACTCTGAGACCGGGTCAGGAATTACGAAATCACAGCATCCGGTGCAAATCGCAATAGTATGGCTGCTGCTAGTATAAAGTATATGAGCCGGCAAAAATGGCGGGATTATGTTGATGGTATCTCTCAACAAGGGTTCGACGTGAGCAGGACCGCTGGTGTAATACGTGGCTGGATTGAGGTATACCTGCAAGAATGCACTACCACTATCGCTTCTTTGGTCGAACTGTCGAAGTTTGAGAAGAAGGAAGACAGGCTTGACTTGATTTTGTCTCGGTGGAAGCAAATCCATCGCCTGTGCGAAAGAGCAATAGAATCAATGGCTGCGTAGACTACGAGTATTCATTAGGGTCGAAACGGGGATAAAATGTTAATGTAGTAATGCGATTTGGCGTCGACTCAGGCACCATGTTTCAATACAATAAAGCAATCTCATGGCAAAGTAGAATAGACACAAGTGTTCTTTAGGGCAAGAATAATCCGAACCTTGGACGAACCAGTCCACGCTTAATGATAATCCTTGGTCTTGTCGTCGCAAAAATCCCAAAACTGCTGCGCCTTTCCAGTTCCACCGGCCTCCTTGGACCTCAGCGCATTCGTCAGATGGGGGGCGACAGTGGTATGAATGCGGCCCCATGGAATCACATAACAACCGTTGTTATCGAGGTTGATATCCGGCGATAAACCGGCATACAGCTCAGTGAGAGCGGCTAGCTTCGGACTATGGAGCAACGGCCAACTGAGAAACTTTGTCCATCCGGCGTGTCGCAGAAGATTGGTGCGGGCAGCACCAGGGTTCATTGCAACACTGACAATGCCATGCTCGGGACCATATCGACGTGCAAATTCGCTTCCTATAAACCAGGCACCAGTTTTGGAGTTGAGATAGTTGCGAGAGTTGTCTTGTGGGGGGTTATTCAGCTCCTGCATGATAATGCCCTCGATGGGCGAAGAGAGCTCAACGACCTGATCACTCAGCCAAACTACTCTCACGGAGCCTGGGTAAGCTGGTCCGTTCAGCGCAACAGCAGCATCGAGAAGTGGGAGCATCATCTGCGTAAAAAGAAAAGGGCCGAGACAGTTCGTAGCTAGCTGAAGTTCCGATCCTTGCTTCGACAGAACGCCCACAGGAGGCTGGGCAACACCAGCGTTGTTCCAAAGCACATCGAGCTTGGATTCTTTCTCCATGAACGCGTCGGCTGATTCTCGGATGGAGGTTAGGTCATCGAGCTTAAGGACGATGTAGTCGACCTGACCGTCGCGTTCGCCAACAGACGCCTGGATCTTTTGGACTGCTTCCTTTGCCTTTTCCTCCGTCCGGCCGGTAATGTATACGGTGCCACCTCTAGCGTAGAGGATTTTGGCAAGCTCGAAACCAATGCCTGAGGTGCCGCCGGTGACGAGAAAGACCCTACCTTTCTGAAAGGTAATGTCTTTCTCAGTGAATGTTGGACGTGGAGGAAATATCTGGGTGAGCTGCGCACGCTTCCTGTATGTAGGTTGTTCGGGTTTAGTGGGTGCTGCCTTCTTGGGTTGGCCATCTTGAGGCTGGTCTTTTTTGGCACGCTTAATAGAAAAGGGTGCCATCGTGAAGAGGAGAGTAAGTATGCTCGATAATGAATCCGCAGCAGTCCACAGGTGAAATCGAGGAATGGAGATGAGAGCCGGACGAGGAGAGCTGAAAACATAACAGAAGGCACCTTCCCATTGAATGAAGATAACCGCAGCAACCGCCAGTCCTGTTAGTTGTGGCAAGGGTTTAGTTTCCATCACGCCTGCCGTTTTGGATCACTCCCAGGCGTTATTTGACGGTAATACTTAGAGCGAGAGTGATAAAGCGCACAATCATCCCGAAACAAAATCGAAATATTAGCTTCTCATAGTCCACACAGAAGTATAACTATTTATACCACATTGCCCTCTTAACTGATCATTCATATAGGACAAACGCCTGGTATGCTACCCATTGAACGCCAACGGCTTCGAGAGAGTTCACTCCTCAATATTGATAAATCGTCTGAGAATCATGAAGATTAACGCGACCAGCACGCCGAATATAGCCCGGTCCAGCCATGGGCTATCCTGCGAGGCCACCCGTGCAGCCTGACCAGCAGCAGGTCGCGTGGGCGTTGGTCGTGGTCGTTGTGTAACGGCCTGTGATGTTGATGCCGGCATCGGCGCTTGAGCTGGCATGTCCTGAGGACTTGATGCTGGAATAATGGTGGTAGACGAAGGTATAGCTGAAAGGCTGGAGCATGCAATGGCCGGCGCGGATGGACTGGTGCTCGTGCTCGTGCTCATACTCATACTCTTCTCACACGTGCCCATTGTGGACCTATCCATCGAGGTCGAATCTGACTTCAAATTCTCGGTTTCACTTTCAAGCTTAGTCGCACCAGCACTATCCACGACTTTCGAGTTATCGCCGTCGTTCTTCCCCTTGATCCCAACCCCAATCCTTAACCCCTCCGGCACCCCCTCAACTTCCTCCTCTTTTTCAACGTCGACACCTCTTTCCACACAGTAACCCCTCCACTCCCTAAGCAACTCCTCGTTGCTCTTTGCACAAACATCACAGCGCCAACCCCGACTCGTCCCCGCCCACTGCCTCCTCACCTCATCACTGACGCCTTGCAAGCCCCCTACCTGGCCATTCGCATCCCCCTCCATAAAGCTTCTAATTGCCAAAAGTGCAGTTCTAATTCCCCACGCTGGCTGCCACGTCTCTTCATGGTGGCCCGAAATACTCAGACAGATCTCGCGGTTGACTTCAAAGCGGCCGGAGGGGGTGAGGAAGCGGAAGGAGGGCGGACGGAGTGGGTAGGTTGGTGGGAGGACAATTCGGCCATGATAAATTCCACCGGCGTAAGGAGACGGTGGTGGCGGGCCGGCGAGTGTGAAGTGCCAGTCGTAGAGATTCGAGTCGGAAACGGGCGCGGCGTGGAAGTGCGGGGAGGGGGATGAGGACAACTCGGAGGCTTCTTTCATCAAGCGGCGCACGGAGCGAGACATTTTGTTCCTATTTTGTCCAGCTTGGATCCGCTGATTATTTTGTTGAATCTCGTTGAAAGTAATTCAGAGTCTCGCAGGTTCGTGATGATAAGATGTGAATGTTTGGAGGTAGTGCTGCGACTAAGATTGTATGGGACAGTTATTTGGAGGTGAGGCGGCAGTTCCAAGACCAGCTAGAACAGCACTATTTCAAGAGATGAATGCGGAGAATGAGTTATTGAGTACGCAGAAAGGTTAGCGAAAAGGAAAGAAATAAAACTGGAGGAAGTTGACTTGATGCAAGTTGGCGAGATCCTATTGGAATGATATCAATACCTAAAGTATCAGGCACCAATTAATCTAAAACCGGCTGTTACTCCGCACTCCATAAAACAACCCAATGTATACATTTGGACGCCGATCGATAAACCCAAAGAATGCTTCAATCCCAGTCACGCCAGTCATCCTCTCGTGAGCCTTGATTTCCAGATCCCTTGCCATGAGTTGGCTCGAGAGCAAAATTATCCTTATCAAGGTCATCCGCATAGACTTCCTCACCCGGCCGAGGCCGCGGAGACCTTGGAGCAAGTGTCTTCATTGAAACACCAGTAGCAGGTCGCGCTGCATCGTCCGAGTGGCCCAATGGCTGATCCGGTGTCCACCCCGGAGGTAACTCATTACCCAGCCAAGCGCCGCTGTTGTTCATGTTCCGCAAATACAAATCACGTTGGTATTGTCGTTGCTGTTCTGCTAATTGCTCCCGCTGCTGACGCACCCGCTCTTGAGCTTCCAGAAACTTGCGACTTGGCTCCCATTCCCAGCCGTTCCCTGTCGTAGTACGCGTAGGTATGAGCCAATGAAGGGGCCTGTCACCAAAGAGGTGTAGCAGATTGCGCTTCCAGCCTAGGTCAAAGGCATGCGGCATCTTTTCGTTATCGAGTTCCGCTAGGTAGTCTTCGTAACGGTCATGCTCGCGTTGCCGTTCCAGGTCTGCGTAAGAGCGGGACAAAGCTTGTTGTGCTGGCGTGAGGTTCTCGCTCGATTCCTCACCTTCTTCCGGGCGCGTTACCCCGGGTATGGCATTCGCATGGGCGTCCAAGATTTGGTTCCCGTAATTTTGTAGTCGACTGCCGAAAGTATCACGGCTCTCGCCGCCGTTGTTGGTGCCCAGTAAGCCGTCATAGCGGTGGCGATCCAGCGCTTTCCGCAACGGCGAAACATATCGAGTCTTCTCCAAACACTCAATAGTAGTCAAGCCACGGGTGGCAAGACTGATATGCCAGGCCGTAAATCCGGTCAAAACTAGCCCAATGATACCCCCGAGAATCGACAACAACACAACATTCACTGGTAAAATGCCGTCCATATACCGCGTTTTATTAAACACTTCCGTCCAGATCCAGATCGCCGACACACCAAAATCTACCCAGCAGAACAACGATGTGTAAATGAGGAAAAGTAGAAACGCCTTGTAGTTGCGTAGCCCAACGCAAGTTGCTAGCCACGGACAATGGTGGTCCATCTTCAGCACACACCGCTTGCACGTAGAGCAGTGATGCGCTCGGTCCGGTTTCGGACATTGGCATTTCTTGCAAAATCTCGACCCTCCTGTGGAGTTGACGGTGTAGGAAGTATATTCGGGTAACTCGGTGACCGGCAACGAACTGTATGGATGACCCCCACCACTGCGGGCACCTAGAGGTGATCCGGGATCTGTGAAGACAGCGGTTGTGTAGGAGATGTTGAGAGCTAGGTAGAGGACGACGCCGAGGATCGAGCTTGGTAGTCCTGCAGAGAGAAGCTGTGAGTAGAGTGGACAGGTTGCAAGACTGCAACAACATACCTATCCAAGAACTACTGCTAGGTTTTAAACCCACGCTGGCTTCAACATACACAGCCCATGTTGTTAAACTGTAGACAAACGCTAGAGGGAAGTAAGTCGCGGCCGCACAGCAGTACCGCTCGCAGCGCATGGCCCATGCTTTTGGTCGGCGCTTCGGCCAGGTCGGCGACGAGGGTGTCGACATGGCCAATGTGGCCATAACAAGGTATATTTCAACCGGCGGGCGTATCGAGGTTGGAAACGTGTGCGAGATGACTAGATAGGGCGAAATATCATTGTGGGTACTATTGCATCCTAAAATCGTCAGGAGGCTACAGCCAGAAACACCTCAAACTGCTTTCACAATAGAAAGCCTTATGAAATCAAGTGCGATAAACAGGCGAAAGGCGCCATAAAGTGAACTCGGGGAGCGTGGAAGAGTTGAGGTGAGCTTATGCTGAGCGAGATTCTTGGCCCAGATCACGATATGTAATCCTGGGTAGGTGCACCGCCACAGCCGCGCGGCTGAGGTGCCCCATATTGTATATGGGGGTGTCTACGTACGCACATACGCTAAGGTCAACGACATTTCAACACTGCTACTTGCTTGAATATTCGTCATATGCATTTTGCATCTGCATTGGCCCCTGGTTAAGTTGGGCTATGTTTTCGTATTTATATGAACAAATGGGAATTCGCTGCTCCAATAAATCACCAAATCCCAGAACGTAGCTGTCCCCTCAAACGCCCAAAATATAGAGGTATCATGCAGAATATAATGATGCTGAATCGAGGTACTTATATTTATATAAGGTCGATTATGGTTTATGCCGAATGGAATACGAGCAGGAACACGAGCAGGTATAAAGACAGACGGAAAGAGCACATGCCTAGCTCGAAAACAAGTTACCCTGATCGCACCAGCCGTTGACAGGCTATGAAAGCTGTTAGCGAGTTCAAGGGAAGAAGAATTAGCTGTAAACTCACCAGACAACTGAGCCTGTAACACCAAGAACAGTTCGAGCTTGGATACTTGTAAAAGTTCACAATAAGAAGGATGAATCCAATGAGAACAGCGACCAAAGCGCCTAATCGAACCAGCCACCAAGCCCACCATAAGGGCTTCCGGCCGGCGAAGAATTCCTTTGGGTTGAACTTTCCAAGGCTGTCCGGTTTGGAAGCACTTGACGTCTTGTTGTTCGCATCCGGGTCAGCATTTTCTGCCGCAACGCCGCCGCTCATGGCGACGTACGGACTGCGAGCGAGCCCAATGCGCTCCCGTAGAGCATTAGGAGACCTCATTACACAAAGTCCGAGCGCAAGGCCCATGGTAAACCCGCCAAGATGAGAAAAGTTATCTAAACCCGGCAGTAGGCCCAGCACAAACGAGACGGCAATACCAAGAATCATAATGATGAGCTCAACCCAAGGGTTCTGACGGTCCTTCCATCCATAAAGAAGGTCCAAGACGAACAGCGCGAGAATGCCAAACAGTGCACCGGAGCATCCACAGGACGCTTCACCTTGTCCCGCGTAGTTTCCCCCAAGAACAAATCCCCAGATTCCACTGGACAGGTAAACCAATCCATACCGCCACCAACCAATCATTCGCTCCATATCAGCCCCCATAGTCATCTGGACGAGCAGGTTGAAGCCGATATGAACAAACCCACTGTGGAGGAACATGGGAATTATGAATCGAAACCACTGGTCGGGCGCGGGCTTATCGTCTAGTGAACCGCCAGGATGTGGGTTAGGCACTCCGTTGAATCCACACAGCTCGGATAGGGAACAATCTGAGTCTGTAGTCGTAGCATTCGGGCAGGGGAAAAGAACTTGTTGAGTAGCGTTCTGCACCCCGGGAACATTCTTCATACAGGGTGTATATCTCGCACCCATGTTGATCTGAACGTATGCGGAGGGACCAACCATCGGGTTGAACTGGGGCTTCGTTTGTATCGGGCTTCCGGTAAGTTGGCCTGCAAAGTTAGTTAGCAAGGCTTGTTAGTATTGCCTGATCAACTTACCCATCTTCACCAGTTCGGCAATAAATACTATGACCTGGGCTATAGTCAAGATGTATGTAACGTAAGCAATTTTCTTCTGGAAGAACCCTTTCTTTTTCTTCTGCCGAATAGGGACTTGCGGTTCCATCATGCCAGAATCTGGAGCATAGTGGGTTGGTTGCTGCATCCAAGGCTGGGGAGGATGGTCGTTGCCGTATGGATTCGCTGATTTGAGAGGGATATTCTCTGCGTATTGGTCGTGTTCATTTATTCTCCCTCCAGCAACATATGCTCCATTATCCGAACCGATAGATTGTTGGCTGTAGCGAAGTCTATTAGGGTCGTGGGGGTCGTCCGATTGATAGTAAGGAGCGTTGTTGTAAGCCACTGGACTGGGGCTTGGTCCTGGTGATACTCTATTGAATTGATCTGGAGTGTGGTCGTGCTGTTCATATGCAGGAGGGCTGTTGTACGCGCCGTTGTAGTAGCTTTGGGCGGCCATCTTGAGAGGCCGCGGAAGTGGACAGCGGCAAGGGATAAGTTGGCGTCTGCAAACAAAGAAAGTCCGGGAAGCCTGATGTATCAGAAACAAAGACCGACTTGCTTCTTCAAGCAGTTCGTCAGATGCCCGGCCGCTTCGAGTCACTTGAGAAATGACCAGGGGCCGGATGGAATAAACAACTTCCGCGGTTGAATTGGCCCTGAACCGGACAAACGCGAGGCAACACACAGAACGTGAAACGCAACGATGAAGGCAGATACGATTTCTAAAAAGGAAATGAGAGCCGGGGTCTTGGAGAATTAAGCGAGAGATGAAATGGCCAGCGAAGCACTGAAGCAAAGAAAAGAGTGGTGATTGCGCGTTAAGGCGTTAGGCAGTCGTTTTGCGGGCCACTATTTTTGGGGGAGCCGATCGAGCAAGCTTCGTCAGCATATTCGCTGGCTTCTGATCAGCCACTAGGAAATCGAGTTGACCAGCGTTTTTACACCAGAACTCTCAAGCCGCGCCTGAAGTGGATTCTGCAGTCGTGGAAGCTGATGGTTTCGGCGATGAAGTAGGCTGAGCTTGTCGTGGCTGATGATGTGCTCGTTTTAATTTACTTTTATCGGCGATGTGGCTGAGGCTCGAATCCATCCACACCGCGGCTTGGCTAGGGGCACTACTACAAAGTACAGTATAAATTAAGACGAGCCAATAGCGAATACTGCTGCATCGGCTGAATGGTCATGTTCGTATTTAACATTAAGAATTATTAGACCAGTACTCGACACTCGACCTATAACAATAATCACCGCCGACCCAAATGGCGGATCTGGTTCTATACATCGCAAGCAGGGTACATAATCCAAGCACACCAAGAACCGTCGCCTCGACTGCCGTTGAATCCAAAGCACCACGGTATTAGACAAAAGTGAAGTTATAGAGGAAACGGAGATCAAAGTCCGTGGGCAAAAAACTGCACCACTAAGGCCATTCGAGCCTCGAGGACGCATTATCTGTCATTATATCGGGTAGTCGTTCTCGTTGTACAGCCGGTCCTCCGTCAAGTCATTAATATATGACGAGTTCATTTCGTCATTTGAAGATATAGTAACCCCGAATAGCGCCGAACTCCAAATGTAAAGAAAGATAACGGGGTACTATGTAGACGCGACAGTTAGCGGCAGATCACACCCGGGTTGGAAACAAGAGATCTACCTTTATTGCTAAACCCCGTTTGAACCCAGTTTCACCAAGATATGAGGGCCGAAACAAAACGATAATCAAAAGTCTGCAGATGCCACGAAAGGCGGACGATCATGTACTGATGCCAATCATGACAACGCTGCTTTTTCGGAAGCAAATTGAGATAATGAAGATTGCGTATCCAGGATCCCCAACGCAGCTCCCATCTCTTCACCGCTCTGACCGGTCAACAACCAGACGAGGCGCGAGAACTTTTGGAAGAGCAGGCCCGGGAAGTAGAAGAACATCGCCCAGATCAAAAGAGCCAGGAACACGACGACAAAAGTGTTTGCGACAATCTTCTCGCCCGGAGTCATAACATAGAGGCCGTAAGTAACCTCGTACCGATAATACCCCAAACGGATGCGGTCCGCGATTCGCTGGAGGATGTTGCGCTGCGTTCGGTCAAACGTATGGGTACCCGGGGAAGGGGACGTTGTAGCCATCGTAGAGGAGTATTTGTTGATCAGCTCATCGACTGCGGCTTGGCCATGGGACGAGATGTGGGTTGTAGTTGCAGGAGTGTAGAAGGACTGCATTTCGGTCGCCATTTCCGTATTGAGAGATGTGGCAGCAGAACAGGTCGCACCTCCCGATGATTGCTTTGTTTTGTGCACTCCTCTCCTTCCTCTCTGATTATACTTTGTAGGTCACGTATACTTCTAACTTCTGAGGCCGAACGCGATCGAAGATCAGCGCCTGAGTCGGGTTTCGACGGGGTATGGTTCGCGTCAAGTAAGGATAGAGCGCGCGAGTTTAATAGTCAAATTATGCTAGAGTCGACTCCGTAGGCTATAGACGTGAACGTCTGCTCAAGTATGGAGATGCAGAATGAATGACAGAAACGAGCAGGCGAGAAGCAGGCCGGAAGAGCCGGAAAGCTAGATCAACGGCCGTTAAGAGGTCAATGAGCAACGGCAAACCAGACGAAACTGAAAGGAATGAGCACAGTATGAGCTCTAATATACAAGAACACCGGCGAAGCACGCAAAGAGTCGAAGAAAGGGATGGGCGAAACAGGGAGTGGAGGTGTAGGGTGAGACCGTGAGATGGTGAGAACGCCCGGAAAATCGGTAGGGCGCGGACTGCGAAAATCAAGCATAGACCGGATCGAGAGGCGGATTTGCTCTTCAGGGAATAGTCGCAGGGACTAAAGCCTTGACGATGGATCCATGCGCGAAAAAAACCCTCCGCTTTCTTGATTGATCGAAATGCTCGAGTCATCATTTCACCAGACTGCGACCCAATCATCAGCCGCAAACAGCGGTGCAAAATCGCTTCCATTCGGCTCGCCCGGCAACTCCCGCAAGCTCTCGGTGGGCTCGAATCTCAATCTCGAAATCATCACGCGAGGCAGACTTGGGCTACTACCGAGTAATTGATGAGTGCGAACCAGTCATCTATGCATGTTTGTCAGTCGGCAACAGGTACGAAGTAAGTTTGTGGACTGTAGCACCCGACTGTTTTGGGTGCTGCTGATCTCGGGCTCCTGCAGAACGGGGATTTCAGGTACGAGCCTTGGAACTTGGGGTTGAGCCTGATTCAGCCTGATTGTGACTGTTTGATTCAGCTCCGATCGGATTTGTAATCAGCATATAAAATGAACATAACCTCGAGCCTTGGCCTTCAGCTTCGCGGCAGAATTCCGAACTCCGAGTCACATGACTGAAGTACGGCGATATGCATCAGCTGTAACCCCGTAAAATATATATATTAACAACGTCAATCAGGGCGGCAACATGACGCTGGACTTTTTGTCTTTGGCTCGGGATGGCCGAGATGCAAACGCGGGTCAGTCACGAACTTGCTCCATAAATGCACTGTCACCAGCCTCAATGGCTCTCCCGTAAAAAGTCTCAAGCTCTAGGTTGAGCTCAATTACCAGCTCGCTGCATAGACCGCCGCAAATGCAAAATGATATGCCCTTGGGCGAACGTCGTCCCTTTTGCCTCGGGAGATAGTCTTAGGATGCTGTTTGTCATCTCCCACCACGCGATCATCGCGTTTGGAGGCCTCCAGGTCCCCTGCTCATTCATTCGTTGGTTCATTAGTGAGCTTTAGCATGCCGCCTTACGTTTGGTGCAACTTGATAAGGTGCGACGAAACTTTTGCCCGCGGGGACAGAGACCTTCCACGATGAACAACAATCATAGGTATAGCCGGACCGATTGGTATGGATATATCCCACAGTGCCATCAGGCGTTTCCATTGCCATTTATTGTGTATTTACCACGGAGTTAGTGATTATTCACTTTTTCTTGGATATAAAGGTTCGCTCTTTGTTGATATTGAACTGTACCTGAGCTGCTGGTGATGTCATGCGTGCCCCGCTGCCAAGCTCTGGAGCTTACGCAGCTACAACGGCAAAGACCCTTCTTCACATTCTACTCCCTTCAAGCTTCATATTTACGTTCAATGTCATCGGTCAATCAGTCAATCTCAATGGCTGAAGAAGATCCTCTGATTAAGGCGCTCCCCCCTGCCACTGATTACCTCACCTATCTCACTTTGCTGGAATATCAGCTAACCCCCGCCCGCCTGCCGACGTTGCACAAGCTCCTTCAAGATGAGGTCCTGACAACGAATATTGGCTGGGATCTTGTAAAGATCCTGCTTCCCATGCTTCCAGAGTCGCAAGAATGCCTCAAGGATGTGGCTCGGCTAGGGAATCCAAGAGAAGTCATCTTACGAGTATCCGACGCTCTTATGCACCTACACCCAGCGGAAGAGGACGAAGAGGAATCAGACAAGCAGTTAGAGTCACATCGTGGAGACGCCGAACAGGAAAGCAGCGAGCTTAAAGCGTCAACAAGGACTATTCCTCTCCATGTCCTCAAATTCAACACTCTTGTTGCTATGCTCTCCACCCTCCATTCGCGTATACAGACAAAATCTCCTAGTCGATTCCTTGCAACGTCACTGCAGGCAGTACTGGAAGCATACACCTCAATGCCGACAAACGAGACCACGATAGCCCTGCTCGAGTTTTTCCGAGATGTTTCCCCCACGAAAAGACCCCCACCGCCGCCCAGGGCTCCGAGCGATTCGGCAGTTCTCCGTGTCGCAGAAGCGTCTGCTCCAGACCCTGAAGCGGAAGTGATGTCGCCTAGCCCCGCTGGTAACCAAGAGAGCGCCCTGATCAGGAGGTTCCTGCAGTTTGGTTTGATTGAGCTTCTTAAGTCATATCTTTTGAGCTGTTCAGGTCCGATGGATCCTGGAATGTCGTGGGCCATTCGACTACAGGAGAAGCTACATCCGGAAACCCGTATGTCAGGCACTGGCTCCCCGACAAATGTATACGTGGATAATAGACAGCTTGGAGAGCGCGACAGCATAGTTGCTAAGATTACGGTAGGTGTTTTTTTGTCCTCTGTCGGATATCGTTGTATTGACTGAACCAGGCACTTTCCCAAGACTTCGGTTTAACCGACGAAGAGCTTCTCAAAGTCGTGACGCGAGCTCCCGAAACGCAGCCCCCGCCGTTGGATTTTGAAGAGCATCCTAAGAGTGTGGAAGACATTCCCCTCGAAAGACACGGGTCGTTGCTGCTTCTCGTCGCCCGAGCTGCGGTTGGAAAGCTGTTCACCGGAAAGGCTTTACAGATTAGTATCTACCCTGATCTTGCGCGAATCTTCAATAACTACGTTGGGAAATTCCGCAGCCTGGATGAGTTCGCTTTCGAACAACCGCACGTGCTGCTCGATTCTCTGATGGCACTGACTGCCCTATCTCTCCAAGGTCCAATACCAGCACCTTCGAACGAAAGCGAGTTTACCAATTTTGTTACCTTGTTGACAGCCTGTACTGTTCGCCAAAATTACAGCACTGTGAGGAGGATTCCTGCTGAAATCATAAATGCAAATCCTTCACAAGTCGCTCGCTTCAAGGTAATCCGAAAAGTACTGGAGGACGAACGCTATCGCACAATTAAAGATAGGGCAATTGATTGGCTTAAGAATGAGGTTTTTAAGGCAGCCAAAGAAACCCTTGGCCCTGAGCCCAACATCTTCCTAAACCCTCATTACTTCTCCGTCCTCTTTCCACTCATCTTCGCCTCTCCAGCTTTAGACCTCGATTTGTCTTCCGACCTCGTGACATCCTGGGTCCGGTTCACCCAAACTTTAAGCCCGTCTATTCATTCGGCGCTTAATCTCTATTACATTCTAATATCATCTGCTGAGCTACGCAGTCAGCTACAGCTGGAAAAGACCTATGCATACTTCCGCAGCCGGTTTCTAGAGCCCGTCAAGGCCATCTGCGGCGCGTTCTCAGCTGACTTGACAGAGAACGGCGGAGATGGCAAGATCGCGGGTTCGGTGGGCGAGGATATGGTCAAAGTAGGAACGGCGCGGTCTGTCAACCTGATCTTGCACGTTGTGGAACAGGTCGAGGATGCAGTGAATGAGGCCTTTGTCGTGGGAGACGCAGAACTGCAAGATCCCAGCGCGGATGACATTGCGCGTGTTGATGCAATCCGCAAGGAGACGGCAGTGGAGTAGTTTGTCGATATATATGGCATCATCTATGATACTTTGAAGACCTGATGGATAAGACCACAAGTACAGCGACTATTTTGAACTAGTCAGCGCAGCTTCGTACTCGACCCTTAATTATTCTGTACCCAAACAGAGATAGAGTATCTCCCCATCGAACTGTCTCCCCCTATGACAATTGCACACCTGCACATTTGCGGCTGGATTCCTGGCTTCGACAAGGGTCGCGGGCATAAAGGTGAAGTACCTGGGCCCCCTTGGAATTAAACAGCAGACCCGTAAGCAAAGCTGGCTGCAACCCGGGATTCATCTGGTTGAGCTACCTACCTACGCATTTAAGACGGGCACGAGGCTCTGCTATCCATATATAAATAGCCGATAAACAGGGGCGTTTATCTTGAGTATTTCAAGCTCTGCCCAACAAACCCATCGTCTACTCGCGTCCTACTGCCGCTCCCACTCCCACCCCCCATTACCCGCTGTCTCAGACTAACCCTACATATTACTAGCTCTTAGGCCGTGGAAGGCAAGCCTACATTCGACGATACCTTCCAGATAAAGCCGTTCCCAGCTCTTACCACGTTTGCATCCTTTAACTCCACTTCATCCCTTAGACAAGGGCAAGGGCAAGGTAAAAAGGAAGAAAAAAAGGGGGGGAAATGGGAGAATAAAATTGCATTTCAGCATGAAACCTAAACTATCATACTTTAATCACCCTATCAAGCAAAACAAGTGGTAGAAGAGACAAAGAAAAAATCATGACAAACCCCACTCCAGCCAACCATCAGCATCTGATCTAGCAGAGCAGTATCAGAATGTAACTCTTCAATCAGTCGCAGATATCATAGATTTGAAGAGTTTCTGCCAATTTAGGAACCAGGTTGACACTGCGGATAGGCGGAAGTTGAACTTATAGAAGGGTACGTGGATCATCTGACATCGTTATCGTAAATAAAGGGATCGATTTCATCTGAATGAGATGAAGTCGATATATATAGTTGTTGATTTCTTTTTCTTCCATTGGATTTTGTATTTTTCCCTCTGGTTTCTCGGGGTTGACGCGTGATGGCTCGCTGTCGTGTTGTTGTTATCGAGAAGAAAACGATTACTTCGAATGGATCCGCATAAGTTGAAGGTCATTGTTCAGATGCTGATGGTTTAAGATTGACTAGAGGTGGACTGGGTGCGCGGTCGGTATTTCCGAGTGTTCATTTACATAACCACACAGCCGGCGCCAGGAGAGGCTGCAGAGGTAGAGCATGTTAGAATCTTCGTTGCCAAAAGGATGCAAGAACAGGGAGGAACTGGAACTGGGACTGGTTGAGAGGTGCTGGGGACAGAGAACGGAAGGGGAAGGAGATGACACACCAATGGAGACAGGAGCGAACTCAATGGGAGACATTTGTGTTAGTTGGTCTGAAGGGATCTGCATGAAGAAATTTGAAATAGAGGGGGAGGATTTACATCAGAGAGTTTGACTGCGGTAGTGAGGAGACCGTTGGACAGGAGAAGACGGTGGTATTTATGTCTTCTGGGCCGATTCTTTTCCTCTACGCCGCATACTGAATCGTGAGAGACCGAAGACGAGATTTCAGACTCAGATTCAACCAAACTTGGATTCAAGATGCCAGGTCAGAGGGAGAACAATTGCTCCGGCAAACGTGTTTCGGTTTCGTGGTATTCTTGTCAGGGTGTCAATGCCGTCCGGAACCTTCGTGCATGTGGCGGCTTGATATTGTTCTTGGGAGGGAATCCAATGGAAGTGCAGAAGAGAGAACGGAGTCGATGGGACAAAGTGTCAGGAGCAGAGCGCTGGTGTTAGTTTCGTGTCAATTCCCTCGTCCAGGCTGCTTTTCTGCGACTTCAGCGATGAAGACGGTTCTCCACTTGCGGATCTGACATGGCTTCTGCAGACGTAAAGCCAGACTGAGGAGGCTGCAGTAATGAAGGCAGGCCTGAATGGGTGAGGTTGCATGACCAATAAGAGGGATACGAACTACAAACAGATACGAACTACAGACAGATTGTTCCTGAGAACAATATCAATGGGAAAGAACGAAACAATTCAGAGGACACAAAGAATAACACAAGAAGACTGACACATATTCTAAGTATACAAAAATATCCTCAGTCATAACTCCACTAGGTATAAAGCGGTTCTGTCAAGTCGTTGAGCGTCAGCCCAGATTCAGCCACATCCTCCTCGCACAGGAACATTAGCGGCATCTCCACCAGTGTCCCCTTCACCTGGCTGAGCAGTTCCTTGACTCGCTTCACGCCCTCGGGACCGGGGAACTTCTCAGCGACCACGTGCCCGTACTTGTATGCTGGGGGAGGACCGTCTATCTTCTCGCCAAACGCCTGCTTGTCTGCGTTCTTGAAGTAGTAGCCATAGAACTCCTTGTATGTGTTCCAGTTACGAACGGTGTCATCAGGAACAGAGTGGAAGACTTCACGATAGACCTCGGTGTTTTTGTGGGCACGGGTGTTCCAGAGGCTGAGGAGGGTATCTGCCAAGGGATCTGCCACGACTTGGCTTTCAGGGGAGTCGAAGTCGAAGTGATCGTTAACATGCTCGTAGTCCTGCGGAGGAAGCAGGCCAAGATGCTTGCGGAATAGGTGGCGGCGAAGCGAGGAAGCGAAGCGACTGGCTGTCCATTGCTGTCCGTTCATCTTGGATGGAACGGGCGTTCTGTCTTCGACGATGACGGCGATTTCCGAGTCGTGGTCGCCCACTTGAGACCGGTCATTGATGTTGGCGGATCCGCAGATAACGATGCGGTCGTCGGCAATCATGACCTGTTTGGTTAGCTGCAGTGAGAAAGTGGGGGATATTATCCTGAACCTACCTTGGAGTGGACATATAGTTCCTCCGTGACGAATGCGTCGATCTCTGCCTCGGCGGGACCATCCCAGGGGATACTCCGAATGTCTGGCCCATTGAGCATGTAGCACGAGCTCACGGTATCCCACTGTCCGGATCCCGATTTGGGGCCTGCATGACCGGAAGGATAGGATTGGTAGGCCGTGGATGTGTCAAAGGCGGGACGATTCTCAGGTCCAAAACCTCCACTCTGAGGAGCGGATTTGGGAACGGTGTACTTGAGACGGTCGTAGTTGCGAAGGTTGTAGAACCGGATGTAATCCATTGGATTGTAGCCTTCCTTCGCAATCAGCTCCATGATACTGTTTCCTCCGCGATTGATGGAGTTGTACTGGAACTCCATGATTGCACGAGTACCCAGCGCAGCCTCATCGCCCAAGTCTCCTGCAAAGCAGGGGACGCTCGGAATCACAACGATAATTTTGTACTTCTGGCCTGCACGGGCAGCCCGGAGGATGCGCTCGACAATTGCAGCGCCAATCTTGTTCTCCACCGGTTTCTGCTTATCACCCGTTGCTGTGATGAAGAACTGGTTTTCAATGTAGACAAAGTGTTCGCTGTGGCGGATAATCTCCGCATACGCATCCTGAATCGAATGCTCGGTGGGCGTGCCGTTGCTCCATTTCCCGCAGCTCCGAACAATCTGGCAAGACATGTTTCCGCGATGTTGCGGGCGTCCTAAAGCACTGCTGGTGATACGGTCCTGGTATTGGTGGATCTGGCCAGCTAGCTCACCACGGAGAGAATCAAAGTTCTCTCGGAAACGACGAGGCACGAAGCTTGATCCAGATCCTGCTGGCCTTCCACCAGAGGCCCTTTCGCGATCGCCCCTGTCCTCGCTGTAGTCATCCATAAAGCCCCGTTGGGAGGAGTGTTGATCTTCCTGGACGGCCTGAGTGGGCGGAGGCGGGAAGTACGGCGACTGAGCTTGACCAGATCCCTGGCTTGGAGGCGGTCCGGGGGGAGGAGGCGGGAAGGATTGGCTGGTATACGGCGACTGAGCAGTGTGCGGAGTTCCATGATGTGACTGCTGCTGGCTAGGCTGGTATTGTTGTTGATTCCAATTAGGTTGAGCGCTTGTCGGAGGCAGCTCGCTGGCACCTTGAGACGGCGAGTACGACTGGCCGGGATGGTAGGGTTGATACGACGGTTGCTGCTGAGACCAACTTTGTTGGGGCGACGGAGCTGCAGGCTGAGGGCTAGCATTATGAGACTGTTGTGACCAGCTTGGTTGCGACTGAGCAGTAGCGTGCGAAGGAGCGGGATATTGCTGCTGACCAGGTTGGTGTTGCGCGGGTTGGTACGTCTGCTGAGCGCTGCCCGCATGGACCGAGGGAGAGTTCTGTTGACCGGGCTGCTGCTGGCCATGTTGGTAGGGGGTCTGCTGGTGAGAGCCCTGCTGTGCCTGAGGATGGCCACTAGACGAGCTCGGATGACCATAGAGTGTCAGCCTTGAGAACCTCGAGTCGTTACGGGACTGGTATTTGATATCGTAGAGGAAGTTCCACCGCTCGACGAACATGCTACGAAGATCCTCCACAGCCGGTCCGTGGAAACTGACTGCGACATCGGACCATCCCATCCGGGAAGTCTGCGTCCTATCTAGCTTGTTCTGGTCGGGATGAGCAACGTCGCTGAAGTCGAGGACTCTGGCGTTGTTATAGTCCTGGCCGGGGAATACAATGTCCGCAGGGTTATCGTGATTATCGGCGAGGGCATGCTGGTGGGTGTCCCAACGGCCGTAGCACATGTCCAGTCCGCCCATGAATGCAACCGTTCCATCGACTATGCAGAGCTTTTCATGGTGAGCCCAGTAAAGAATGACGCCTTCGTGGATACCGTAAACACCCTTCATGGCGTCGACAGACATCTGCCCTAGTTTTAGTGCGTCGAGAGACAGGTTTTGCAGAGAAGAGGTAATAGAAGCCGCCAGACCCTGACCGTCTGGCAGGTGGTCGGGATGACGGAAAACAGCAATGTTAGGGTGGAGTGCTTCAAGATGGTGTTTTGTGTGGGCAGAGGAAACTGTTCTTCATCAGCAACTCCCCCGTTACTGAGCACGAGGACGGGGCGACATACGAGTCAGCGCTTGGGTAACCTCTTTGTATACGATGATGTTGACCTTAACGCCTCGTTGCGCTGCGGCCTGTAGCAGCCGATCCAGTCGGTACTGCTCGTTTTTGGCCGGCGGGCGTCTCAAGTACAGTTCCGGTGACAACCACCCTGATCCACAGTTAGTCCGCGCCAGGATCTTCTCAGCTATCACTTACAGTCCAGGATCCAAACAGACTCCCTCGCAGTCTCTAGCGCCTTGGAGACGGCGTAGAAATATGAGCATCCATCGACATACCACTGGACATCATTGCCGTGACGTTCGGGGGCGAAACTGCCGAACCGGTGCTGCGACTGGGGCTGCGGCTTTCCGTACTGTGCATACCCCTGCGGGTCGATGGCTGTTCCTAACCGCTGAGCGACTTCGCCGCCGATATCTGCAACGACGTCCTGGAGCTTCCCGAATAAACCGGATGTTTTTTCCTTTGGCGGCTTGCTCGAACTCTGGTTCGGATCAGACGGCCTCGAGCCAGGGCTGTTGTATGACGGGTAGCTTTGCCCTCCCTACCGATAGATCAGTCTTTTGTTTGTATACCGCTACAGTTGTTCAAACGTACGCCGTAACCCCCAGGGTTATAGCTCTGAGAAGGCGGCTGATTCTGGCTCCCGGGAGCTTGACCCTGCTGAGAGTTGTGATGTGTCTTGTATTTGCTCTTCAACATATTGAACGTGTCTCCCACCAGACTTCTCGCACTCTCCCCTTCGCCAGCGCCTTCAGAGGCCTGGCCGTGATACTGGCCATAGGCCAGGTGGTCTTGGTTGTAGGACATGGCTTCGCAATTGTTGGGTAAGGATAGGCGAGACCAAGAAGAGAAATCAAGAAAGAAATGTCAGACGACGAGAGATTCGGGCGTCTGACGTCTCTTATGAATCTGGATCAAAAATGTAGCAAGGCAAAAGCAGATCGCCGAAAGATGAGGGGAAGAGGTCGGTCAGCTCCCCTCGTGCGATTAGTCGACGCCCACTGCCCCGCTATCCCGTCCTTAGCAGCTTGAGGGATCCAGCATCCTAGCAACGTACCAACAGCGGCCCTGCTGCGCTGTTTTCAGTCGCCCGTGAATGCTGCCATTGGACGGGCATTCTCGGACACACGCATCGGTCGTTTCTAGTATGGCAGACAGTCGCCCTATGGCTGCATGGTGCATCCGCAAGGTGCTCTATACGTGGCAGCCTAAACCTGATCCAAAGCTGAGTGACTAAGCCACACTCCATGAAACGCTAGTCTTGGATCTTGACTTCATTCGGCAAGTCCTTGGCCGATACTCGAAGTCGATGGTGGGGCAACTGTGGCTGAGCATTGGATCAGCCGTTTACCGTTATGGGAGTCCTATGTTGTTGTCAGGCCCTCTAAGCTGCTCGATCATAATGCGGCTGAGATATGCATCAAAGCACTCCAAAGCAATCCACGTCATTCAGCTGCCGACCGGCCCGAACGCCCATCCGGCGCATGTTGTAAGACGAATCGTCGTGCCATCAGGAGGCATTGTAGATAGGTCGTTGTATCGTGGAAAATTATGCCTTTCTTTCTTTAGTTATTCTATTGTTCATTTATTCTAGTTTTAAGAAGCCATCGAAAGGAAGTTATTGAGTCCAGTCCTGCTATCGTTATATATATATATATATAAAAATAAAAACCTGAGGTTCCTCGTGACTGTGGCATCGGGGGTACTAGACGGTATTTTTATGAGATCTTTGTTATTTACAGGCGTCATACGCTTGAATGTATCCACACCTGAAGATGCTTCGCGATAGTTTTATCAAAAGCAGTGTATGAAGATTCAAAGCAAACTCTTTCGTATCGTAAGCCAGTCCCTCTGAAGCCACAAGCCTTTTTACTCGCGTCCAAGTTCGACGACCTTCTCGCCATCAAACTCGATTTGCTGGGAAAAATAGTATCCTCTCTGGTTTGATAGCACTCGTTTGCCGGTCCTTGAATCTCTGAAACCACAGTTTATCCGCGAGTCCGGAGCAATTGTGTATAGATTCGGGGAGCAAAAAAAACGCCCAAGCCCTTCGTCGCTGCATCCCATCGCATGCGTATGACATCACACAGTCCTCCATCTATCAACCGGGGGAGGCAACCGTCAAACGGAACTTTGAAGACACAGTTTGACGGACAGAAGTCCGGCTGAATCGCCGATATGTCGACCCCAAGAACATAGGCATTATATATATACTTTCGCTTATTTCGATCGCCCAGATCTCCGTTCAAAATAAAAATAAGAAAAAAAACGGACCAAGGCTACCTTAAAGAAATGAGCGCATTATTCCGTTTATAGGGACTCTAGTGGTCGTCCTTCAGGACTCGAGGGAGAACGACCGTATTTTGCTGCACCAGAGAATCACGTGGGGATCCATGAAGGCCTCTGCTGATAATACGATGGTATGATGACTTTGTCTCCTTTGTAGAATTATATTTCCTCTTTAGGAAGTCGTGCATGAACAAATTTACTTGCGGCACTACCTAGCACATCAGATCTTCGCAGCTTAATTGATTCCAGAGCGAGAATGTCAAATATCTTCCCCGAGATGAATCGAATGTTGGGCACGGTATATTTTGCAGCACCCGGTGGCCTAAACTTCTATGAGTGGTGATTCGATCCATCTGGGCTTAGACTAGACCTGCGGAAATTCGGTGCGGCGGTCAAAATGGGACCATTCCTAGACATTTCACAGACATTTTTTATGATTGCTGCTTTCTTCATTAATCAGCTGTACTCCCAGGTGAGTTTCTCCTGGACCCGGCATGCAGCTCAATGCTGAAGCTATGTTAGAGCATCGTTGAGCCAATAGAAGTCAGGGTGTGGGACAATCAAGACTGCACGAAAAGAGCTTCCATCAACCATTATTGACTCCAACAATCTCTCCAAGGACATCTCAACTTATTATCGACCCCTCATCTTCGAGCCCAAACGCCCCCCGGAAGGTCAAGAGCAGCTAGATTTATCGGTTACTCTTGACCTTAACTCCTACCTTCCACGGCAAGAAAGCATTTCCTCTTGCATTAATTCCCTTCAGAGTTATACTGCGCTCAATGGGTCCATGGAATGCCATAATACGTCCGTCTTCACGTAACATAGGCTCTGAGTCAATCCAGGTCTCTGATTTTGGAACTTCCCCTTTATGATGAGAAGGGATTATGAGCACGGACAGGCTCAAGGGGTGTATGAGGGTTAGTCCTGTATCACGAATTTTGACAGCAAACTCCATGTTTTAGTTTCCATCTCCCTGCTTGATTGTATTTAGATGCCAAATATATGCGACTACCTCCGAATCAATGGTAGAAGAGCCAGCACGTTCAAGGGAGGGTTTCGGATAGTCGCGTTGACATCCCGAACAAAAATGCATTCTGTGGACCGACCAATCTCTTAAATCTCATCTGAAATCGACCCTTTATAAATATCACTCCACGCTGCCCTCTCCCTTACCATTTACCAGAGTTTCCCTGTACACAAGCTCATCGTCATGGACACCACAACAGTTTTTGCTATGTTGGCGTCATCATCTCAACATGCATCCCTTGATGTTTTTTTTTTTTTCGCGGGCCTATGCCAGACACCGCGCTTTTTTTTTTTTTTTTTTTTCCCTTTTTTTTTCCCCCAAGCACCTGTCTTATCCATACTTCGTGAACCATCATCAATGGATCAGTTCATGGACTCGCTGTAAGGTCCTGTTCCATTTTGTATATTTGGCTGCAAATGTTGTCTGTCTACTATTTCCCTCCACTAAAATATCTGAAGTCGGCCTTCATGCTGGGAGACTGGCACTTACAATCATGGCATTCCTCTTCCCGACACCACATTTGAGTCATTGTTGGTCTCTGCGTTATTACAAAGCCTGCATCTTTGCCTCCTGTCCTCAGCCGCAGGAAAACGCCGCTTGTGCGCCTGCTCGTGCACATCTCCAATCTCGCGTGACCATCACTGCACTCCAGACCCCAAACCAACCAGGAATTGCTGAGAAGAATAGGTAATGGAAAAGCTGCAGTAGGAAAGGTTGTTAGATCCCTCCAATGTGGGAGATTGTATTTATAATTTACTTTCGTTACCCTTTGGTGCTTTGTACAGATCTGTGCCAAATAGCCTCATTATGTATGGCGCGTTGCAATGCAAAATCTAAATCTGCAAATCTCGATTTGTCACTGTGCAGGCGCCAAACATCTTCAAACAGTCCACTCGTCTAATGCTCAGCGACACAGTTTCGAAGAGATCAGACCGAAGAGCTGAGGTTTTGCTGAAAGGCATCGAGATCGCTGCAAGGGCGTTGGTCGAGAATTTGAAGGTTGCAACCCGATCAGCGAGGTGCTTGACAGAACTCAAAGAGTCACGAGTGATGTGTCGAACTGCTAGGCAGTAACAACCCAACAGGCGCGACGCTCACCCAACCAGTTACAACCAATTTAGATGACGTAGACAAATCAGGCTGAATGGAGGACTTGAGAAGAATCAACTGGTGATTACCCCAGTTGTTTCAGACATGTCGATAATAGAATCGTCATATTCACAGATATTTCTGAGTTTGTTTGCGTCCTGGGGAATTTGGTTCAACCGTCCCGACATCAGCGCGATACCATGATTTCAAGTTAGCCCTAGATTATTTGGGATTGTGATGATTTCATATCGCCACTAGAAGGCGAGTTCCTCGCCTGAAAAGAGGCAACACTATCGCCTGTTCTCAACGTCCGCCCTTTCAACCCACTGTGTTTGTTTTCTGAAATCCTCTCTCTTCTTTCCTGTCATAGATCTGAGACCAGTTTCTCGCAACTCCGAAAAGAGTGCGAGTGCATCATTATAGAGATGCTTAGGGGTCCACCCGTCCCGAGAGATAATAAAGGAAACAGAGTCCCAAAATTCTTGAACTTCGTTCCACCCCTCACTTTCTTCTGAGTGGATACGAAGCTCATCCTCTGTGAAATGAATGGGACAAGGGAAGTCAAACCCCAGTTCATTCCAATATCTGCAGCTGATTAAGACTAGGCTTGGCGAATTCTGGGATATAGGGCGCACTTACTTCTCCATTCGGATTAAGGATTCCCTTAAGGGCAGAATATCATCTTCCCAAGTATCGCCAACAAACTGTATAGGCTCGCACCTTGTTCGACCATGATTATAGCGGAGGACTTTGTTCAGAAGAGATACCTCCTTGGCAATCTGCTTCTCGTAGAGGTAGATAATTATAGACTTGCTCATTTGTTCCCTTACTTTTTTTTTGTCATCTGGCTCAAGGTCTTTGATGTTTGCGGGAGCCTTTAATACAATATCCCCATGATATTCAACCAGCCGTGGATGGCGCGCCTGGAGGATCAAAGGAGCAGCCCAGGTGCCTTGCCAGTCTATCACGCTGGAAATACGCCCATCGTGAACAAATATATTTGCTGCATGGAGGTCCGTATGCCATATATGAGGTGCGACGACAGCTGGATCATTTGGAAGGAGGTATGGAGCAACTTTCAGGTACTGGTGAAGCAATGAGATATGACTGCTCGGAGAATTTTGCGTCGCAGAGGTTACCAAGGGGTCATCCTGCGGCTTCGGAACCGCATATTGTGCGATCCATTTGAGCTCTCGATGAGCTAGGGAAATAGCATAATCTTGCGGATGTTTCCCTTTGAGAAATCAGAAGGAAATTGAGAAAATATAGAAGAAAGGTACCTATATGGGCCGCGGTCTATATTCATTGCTGCGCGTTCTTTGTTCCAATACGCCCTCTCTGCAACCGGTCCGATGGCGAATCGACGCATTACTGTGTTTTTGACATCTGCTGGCACATCACCAACAACTTCAGCTGTTAAAGCGCCTGGTATAGTTTCGTTAGCATAGTACAGATTGCCGTAACTAGGTCCCCGTTAGTGACTGAAGCAGGGGCAAAGGCTGCGTCATTGCCTGACCTGTTGAAATATATGGAAGCCATTTTTTTCTCCAAGGAAATAAGGTCCTTCATTATCATTATCCTCTGCTCCAGAGAAAGATCATCCCAAATATCGTCCAGCTTGACTCCAGCCGCCTCCTCCATGATAATGTATTCGGACCGAACAGGATTACACGCATCAGCACTCCAGGCAAACACCTTGGGGGTCGGAATTTGTAAGATGCTGCGTGCCTAGTCATACCTTAGAACTGACTAATCCAGAGATAAGGAAATAAGTCATCCTTCTCACAAATTCCATGGTTGCGACTTCAGAAGCTGTCATGTAGTACCGAGGCCCTGCAATAGGATGAGGAATCCTAGCAATGGCATTCATCCCATTGTCCATAGTAAGCTTAAAAGTCTTGTTGAACGAGCCCTCGGCGAGTTTCGTAATCCCAACACATTTGCTTGCTCCAACGCTGCTCGCGGCCACTTTCTGAAGTTCAGGTACGTCGAAAGGAGAAAACCGATCGCGAAGTTGCTGCTCTTCGTCCCATAGCCAGCGACCGCTGGTGTACTCGAAAAAGTCAGCAGAGGACTGCTGCGCGCTCGAGGAGCTCATTAGTCTTGTATGATGAGCTTTGCAGGTTGAAAAGGGTCCTGAAACTGATCGAGGTGATAGTACGAAATCTCGATGGAAGCGTCTTGCGGATAAACCTAGGGACCTCGGTATGCCAAATGTGAAACGCGTATATTTGCTTAATATCTTCATGTCCGGTTTCTGAAGAGCCATAAATAGTATAATGGAATTGTTCGCCATTTTATGGCGGCATTGAGTGGAGAAACAAGTGAGGTGCAACACGGTCCAAGGTGACGTACTTTAAAGTGACTAGGCTGCTTTACAGTTAGAAGCTTTGGTAGGTCGGAGCCCCTGCTCTTCCATGCCGGCACTTGGACACATCGCATTTTCATCAATGTCAGCTTGCCGTACAGTTCCACTATCACCTTATTCCCCTGAATTCGAGGTAGTAACATTTCTTAGATGCGGCAGCGTAAGATCTCACTCAGACAATTGGCATTTAGAGTGACCTGATAATGAAAGTTTCTTGTTTCCCAGTTCTAACATACACCTCTGTGTCCTTATAAGGACTCAATCAAGTCTGCCTCGGCCTTGTCTTCATCAACCTTTTCATGATCAACAACAATTTTCGCCCAAATCTTGTGACTGCCCTTAGCTGCCGCAGCTTTCACGCCCGAATCAACAGCATTTCTGTTGGCTTGGAGGATCAATTCGTGTTTTCCATCAACCATGGAACCCTTGTCAAGTCGTAGGTCGTATTTGGAGTCGTTCTTGGGCGTCTGACTAGGGAAATGTGTCGCCCTCGTTCAGTGTTCGCTGCCTTCTTGATGACTTTGTTTCATGAGATCTCCTCTGCGAACACTTACACGACATTGGCTGAGAGCTTTGCCATTTTAGTTGTTCATCTTAGGTCTGCCCATCACTCAAATGGGTGTTTCTTACCGCTTTACAACAAACTTGTTGTTTGTTGTCGGGATCGATGCGAGAGAACATCGCGGAGAAGTTCGATATGCGACAGTTCGGTTTGATGGCCTAGGCTTCCCTAGATATCTCCTTTCGTATTGGGATAGCTATATCTGGGATGGTAGTTGGCGAGCTGGGTGTCGACTTCCAAACTCGTTTGCGACCGATGTGGTTGGGTTGTTGAGGGACTGGTCTACTCATATCATCCTGGGCCTTGTGCTAAGGCAAGCTCTCGCACTATCATGCCGAGATCATCGGATCATGAGTTGTTTTGAACTTTGTATGTGATTAAAAAGACCGGAATTTCAACGAGTGATAGAGCCAAGGTGTAACGCTAGGTTCTCATCAATTTCTTGAGAAATTCGACTGGAATCTCCCCCAACGCTGAGATGACTTTCCGTTTCGAAGTTGCGTCTCCTCGGGCTGGATTATTGGCCGAAATTTATACATTAATGCAGAGTTCTTTCGACAAGATCTGTACGGATAAAGTAACGCACGTTGGTGCTACAGGCACAGAGCAACCAGAGTGGTTTGGGCAATCAACCTCTATTGAGGCGGCCAGAAGAGAAGCCTAAGTATAGGAATTGTGTCAAAAGTGTTTTAATATTCGGCAGCGCAAACAATGCAACCCTTTTGAGAGACGGCAATCTGCCTAATATCATTTCTCAAATCACTTCTCTACAAACACACTGAAAAGGCGCATTTTTATGATCGAACCGCAGAGGCTAATCTAAGAAGACGCCTGGCATGTCGGTGCTGCTGCCGCTCTTGTCACCAGACGCGACGCGTCGACGGAAGAGCGATATGACTGAGAAGAGACGCAAGTGGTAGAAGAGGAAGGGAGGATTGTTAACTCAAAAATAAATGCAAAGGAAGAATAATCGATGTTGATGCTCTAAAATAGTCCGTGAAGGACAGAATAATGTGAGGGGTGGTGTAACAAAATTGCTTGAAAGCGACGGGAGTTCAAATGCCGAATTCTTCGAGCCAAACCACTAAACAGTCAACACAATAGACACAGCCGACCAAGTCGACAATACGCTAGGCCATTAGAACCCCTGGAAGATCGCTTATAAGCAGCTGAAAGACAAGGAGTAAGGGGTCTTTGTCTAAAATTCAGATACCTGCTGGCTCGGCTTCAGCTTGAATACCAGGTTGCGGACATTTCGGACTCGGCGTTCGGCATCGGCGCCTGTCCCTGTGTTATATCCGAACTTGGGATATATTGCTCACACTATACACTTTCCTCGTCCCTTTTGGTCTCACTCTCCCTTCACACCAGAAAGGCTGTCTCCAAAAACTTCACCAAAGAGAGCCAAGATGCATTCTCCTTACACCTACTACAACTCAGCGCCCTTTTTCACCGGTCGAGATCGCCGGTTCTATCGCCAGAACTATATGCGAGGTCTCAACCCTCGTGCTGGCGGCATACGGGGCTTGGTCAAAGTTGCCCTCGTGGGAACGGCCACCTATTTTGTCTGCAAGAAGATCTACCAGTATGTCATTGTTTGTTTCGCTGATAGTTGATCTGTTGAATATGATGCTGACTGCTGCGGCTTCCTCGTATAGTGCCGGTGCGCAAAGCAATAATAATGGCCAGCCCTCGCACTAGCTGCCAAACCATCCTGATTACAGAACAAGGGAGTGACTCCCAGATTATGTGCATTAAGACATAACGTGTGTGATTGCGGGCTTTGTTCTTACCAACGGTGTTTGTTATTGTTCATTAGTTCATTAGAGTTCAAGAGAGCCTTATCAACATTTCTCGCTGCCTCGTATTCTTGCATATGCACTTGCATATATCGAAATAGATCAACTGACATTCTTACTCTTCGAACGCGCATTAGGCTTGCAGAAGCAAGATGGCATTGAAACAGGGGGCTATGCAGAGAACCACAGCGAGCCGCCGAACCAAAAGCCTGAGGGTCTGTGACAGCCAGGCCAGGGTGCGTACAAGGTATTTGGAATGACTGGCCATATATTATGTAATTGGGCTGAGTACATGCGTCCCATCTAATTTATCCCCTACTGTACGTAGTACGCCGATCCGACTAGGCCATTGTCACTGGTGGTGGTCTAGCCAGGCGGGTCCTGTACTTAGCGATAGAACGGCACGCAGACCTGGGAAGCTGAAATACCAGTAGTTACGGATTACACTGGTGCTTAAGTACAGAGTAGTTGAGTCTTTTATGGCTGACGTGCGTACATGTGCTCCGGATCGAGCCATTCTCATCATTAACTTGTGTGCTCGAGTACTCAAAGAGATTCGCGGTCGGTGGGATTAATAACGATAATTAAACATATATCAAAAGAATCAGGCACTACGTAGATATATCCGATATATACATACTAGCTGATATGCCTGAACATGAGCATCAACAAGAATATGTGTATAAATAGAAGATCAGGTAGGGTTAAAAGGAAGATCTGGGTTTGCCCATAAACGCTTTTACCCATGCCTACCCGTGGACAATACATTATTCTTCAGATGGGTGGTTTATCTATGTATATCTTTCTGCTCAAAGAAAACAACTCTCATTACAATCGATTAGGCAAAGAAAAAATAATCAGTCACTCCAGCTTAAGGCAATGTCAGAAGCACTGTAGTCGCTCAGTTGATATGTGATATATTAATTCTGATAAACACTGGACTCCGCAAGCACAGAAACACGAGGTCAATGGGAACGAACCAAAAAGCGTTGACGTATCCAAATCTATAGAAGAGAGGCCTCCAGCTCCTAGGGCCACTATCTGGCTCGTGCTCTGCCGTCTGGAAAGGGTGTGGGCTCGGGTACCTCAGGAGGCTGAGCAATGGGTTTTCCGTGGAATTTTCACGCATAGCAAATATTATATTAGCTCAGACTCTATATGAAAGAGTGCCAATGCCAATAGTAGTGTTGCTCATTCTGGTACTCTGTCAAAAATCTGAGATTTATAGTCGCCTACCCCTGGGATGTGAGGCCCGAGCAAAACCTCAGTATCGGCAGCGATCTCGAGATCGGTCTCGATCGCGGTCTTGGTAATAGAGATTATAATGGCCGAGCTGTAATTTGAACTCGGGTGGCCAAAGGAGTTCGGCAAAAAAAAGCTCTGGGGCAATGCCACCATATTCTTCAGCGCAACAGTCAAAGAGCCTAGAATGTTAGGCAGAAACAACGCATGGATGAGATATCGATCAAGACATGAAGCTCTGAGCTGACCTGTTGTCAACCCTAGAAGTTTCGCCTCCTTCCCCTCCTTTGTCTTCTTCCTTTTGGGCCATGCACTCAACCATATAGTCTTATGGGGAGCTTGCCACAGGAAAAAGACGTAGATAACGAGGAGACAATGAACATTTCGGGAAGAAATAGTATAATTCAATCCAGAATAGCATGAACCGGGTTTTAGACACTAACTCAATTCACAAATAAGGATTGCTGGGGACACCAATACCCTCGAAACATAAAAGGCTAGCGAGATCGAGATCATATGCAGGATCCTACTTTGAATTTTAGAAACAATTGGTCTTTTTAGACACTCATCCCACAGAATAGAAAACTTACCGCTGGTGGTAGAGGAAACTGAGTAAAATTCGGATCAGGCAAACCAAGGGTAGCTTCAACAGCTGTGCCAGCAGGCTCTCTCGCCATCGTATTGCCAGGTATACTGGCCATAGTTGACTGTAACAGCGCATAGCACTCATGTAGACCCTGCTTTACGGTCTCGTAAGCAACTCGCTTTATGCATTGGTTCGACTCCATCGCACGGATCTGAGCCAGTATTGCTGCGAGGAAATTATAGCTTTTCAAGCTGGGACTTCCAAGCGAGATGATCTGAAGAAGCTGGCTGAGAATGTGCTCAAGTAACCGAACAATAGGAGCACGAGTAGCCTTGGCAATTTCCCCTTCAGGGCCTAACAAAGACTGCTCGGAAGATTCGTCTTCCAACTGAGTCACAATCTCAAGGCCAAGAACCGAGATAATGTCCAGCCCTAAGGGTCCTTTAAAGCTCCCGGTACCAGCGAGGATCATTTTGGAAAAATCGTCAGCTGGAATTGCTGGTAAATTCAAGCTATCAGCGTAAGATGCAATGACCATTGCAGACTCGAGAGACACTTTGCGTGAGTAGAAGAATCGCGGGTCCTTTCGAGCTTGCACAATGAATGGCGCATGGAGGGCCAGGATGTATCTGCGAAACTCCATATCAAGGAATCGTCTATGGAATTCAGTGGGGCGCAATCCAAGTCCCGACGGTGATGCTTTACAAGACTGGGTAAAATCAGCCAATTTGCGACAAGCTTGTCTCATATCCGCGGTGAGCCGCAAGGCCTGTTGGTAGGACTTTTCACCAAGACTGGCTACGAAATGAACAATTTCCATACGAAGCTTGACCGAGTATTGAAGCAACGATAGAAAGGACATATCTGTCCACTGGGTATGCGGCTTTGTTGGAGGGACTTGGTCTATATTAGGACCGATATCCCGATCATCCAGGTTGAATGGCGGTCTCGGATCGAATCCTGGGGCAAAGCGGCAAGGCAGACCTGACTCCAATGCTGATTGTAGGGCCATTTCACGAACAGTAGCCCAAAGGCGGACACGCATCTCAGACTCAAACGCAGATAAATTAGGGAAATTCGCAGGATCGATGTGAAGTCCCAATCGCATTGCCATATCGATTAGTGAGTTTGTAGAAAGCACACTTGACGTTCCCATGCGGCAGACTTTGCGCGCTGTTAGTAACAGGCAAAATACTTGCAATCCATCTAGGCTAGCAGCTGTCTCTTCCGACGGCCCTGTAAGCCACCACTGAGCTGAATACACCCATTTTGCCTTGAGGTGCGTGAAACGATTATCAATTCCACTAGTACTGTCTGGATAAAAAACGGTACCAATTGCAAAAATCAATACTAGCTTCATCAGGAACGGCATGGGGGAGCTTTGGGGCTCTGTCCAGAATATTCTGTAACTTTCCCAGAAAGTCGGGATATGCAGCACACGGTATATCGGCTCGAATGTGCGCAAATAGCATTGCACCAGCTCATCGCACACCGGCTGTGACGGAATAGTAGTGCGGAGATCAGGAACAGGGTCATCGAGTGCCACAGCTCTGTGAGATTTGATGGACTTTCGAAGGGCCCTGCAGTCCTTGACCATATTTGTCAGATCCGCTTTCAGTTCTCTGAAAGAAGCTTCGGATTCTTTAGCACTCAAAGACTCCACGACTTGAAGCTGCTATTTGGTTAGTTCTTCGCACCGCAAGGAAGAATAGGGAGAGCCATACTTTGTCCGCCTTATGGATCCAATGAGTAGGGCCGAGGAGCTTCGTCTTGCCGGCCGCCACATTAAGACGCTGCAGAATATTGTTGACAGTTAGATCACCATTTTCCTGCGTTTTCCGTGACTGCAGTGGTGTTGCGCTAAGCTGTTGTTCAATGTTGCGTGTTCTCTCGGTGAGGTCATGCAATGCCTGTTCCAGCCGCCTATTATCTCGGGACAAGTGAGAGCCATTCGCTAGAGCTGTCAATCGATCTTCGAGTGACCGTAGCCGATTCCGAATGAGAGGCAAGTCCACTTTGGATTGAAGATTCGTGTCTCCGAGGCCTGTCGGGGTCGGGCGGTCTGGTGCTCTCTGACTGATGATCCCCGCGACTGGACGCTGAGTAGTGCGCGGGGTTACGATGCTTTCTATACCAGCTGAACTCGGCGATGGACTCTTGTCACGGTACGAGCATTGGAGAACAGATCGTGCGCGTGTACAAGGGCCACACGGGATATTGCGGTCGCAGCGCACCTTTCGCTGGCGGCATTTCTCGCAGGACTGCGCAGGGCGTCTGCGTTTCCGGGGACCATCCTCGGTGACCATAGCAATTCTTTGTGCGAAGGCGTCCTCAGTGCAGGTAAAGGAACAACAACCGAGAGGGCTCGTGTTGACATTCACCGTCAGAGAAATCACCGAACTTGGACCGGTATTTTGCGGAGAAGGACTTCGGTGTTCGGCTTAATTTGGTGGGGAAATCGGTCTTCGGTCTCCAGGACTCCGGATTATTTCGGTCCGACATCCGTCACTCATTTAAGGAGGTGCAGATATATTGCAAGTCTACGGAGTACAAATTTCCCCGAAGACCTTCAGTAGCAGTTAGTCTGTACGGTCTATTAGGGGCTAGAAGCTATCTTTTGCGCTTAAGCTGTCTGGTCTATGCCCGGTCTTCGCTTACTGAATGACTGACATTCTTCGCTCACCAGCTCCATTTCCAAATTCACAAAGTGAGCATCCCAATGTTACTTTTCGAACTAGCTCTGGTCTACATTTGTTTTAATTGTGTCTATCCAACAGGGACGAATAAAAAGTATTTAACTGAGAATCCTTGGGCGAGCGAAATTTTTGTCCTCTCTCAACGGCTCGACTGGCCAAACGCCATTAGCATCCGAGCACCAATCCTCAGGCTTGAGACGAAGGAAGGCAGGTCCTCTCTGGAATCAGAGGACCAAGATGCAAAAATAATGTTAAAGGACTAGCATCTTTTTCAGTGCACTCACATTGAGCTGCTCAAGGAGGGCAATCAGAATCTTGAGCTAGTTGGGCTTATTCCAACCAGACTGTTCAGAATTATACTTGCAGCGATTCCTAGAGGAACCTGAGCATTAACAGGTATCTATACTTGAAGAGAAGGAGCAATTGATGCTTCCCAGACTGAAAGCGCTTGAGGACTTGTCCATTTATCTCTGGCAGTAGACTAACATAGAGTTAGTCAAGCAGAAATAAATCATCAAAATGCTTATCTTTGACCCCTCATCGGCGGGGAACTACCCCGCACATGCTCTTGGAGAAACGATAACGCCAACCACCTATAAAAGCGGATTGACCTCATTGCAAACCTACAGTAACGTTCAGACATCCCACATTCAGACTGGAAGTCTTCAGCATCATGTCTCTCGCTACCCTTGACGTACAAAACCCAAGCCCTCCATTTCCAGTCGGTATCTAATGACTCCAGACCACCCAACACCCCAACCTCCCCACCTCTTCAGCAACTCTCTTCTCCGCTAAAGCGACGAAAGCCCTTTCTTTCGAGCAGATTGCCCAACACATCGGCCGTAATGAGGTCGCTACCGCCGCTATCTTCTATGGCCAGGCAAAAGCCTCTCCGGAAGATATCGAGAAGCTCTCCTCTCTCCTCGATATCGACCACGAAACCCTGAAGGCGCAGCTCTCCGGCTTCCCCGACCGCGGCCGCTCGGTTGAGATGCCGCCAAAGGAGCCTCTCATCTACCGTCTTTACGAAATCGTGCAAAACTACGGGTATGCATATAAGGCAGTGCTTAATGAGAAGTTTGGCGATGGGATCATGAGTGCGATCTCGTTTTCGACCAAGGTCGAGAAGGAAACGGATGAGCAGGGGAATGATTGGGCAGTGATTACTTTAAGGGGTAAGTGGCTGCCTTTTTCAAGGTTTTAGATGGAAGAATGGAGAAGGAGGAATAGATAGAGAGGAAATGTATTGGGTGAAAATATGGGTGTGTTTGAACAGGTTGGGATCGCTTTGAGTAGGTACTGAGCAGTTTATTGTCTCGAAAATGTGTTATTATACATACAAGTGAATCAGTTTTCTTTTGCTTTTGGTTGGTTTGGAATATTTGAGCAGCTGGAGTGTTCCGTGATGTCCTATCTGACCCGGATATTCGCTGCTCTCGGTCTGCCAGGATTAAGTAAACAAGGCGAGTCTCGTCTCCCAACATTCTCACCTTCCATCACTCCCTTCCGTTCCTTTCCTGTTTTATCCATAACCTACTGCCTTTTCCTATTCCTCTCTAATTTCCTCCTTTTTTTAGTTTTTCATTGACTTTCTCCCCATCTTCCTGGAAACTATGCCTGCTTGTCTCAACCCCCAACCTAGGACGGCAGCAAGCCCAAAGAACAAGCCAAAGACTATGGCGCCTCCTCCGCGAGTCAAATGCACCTATCCCAACTGTGACTTCTGGTTCCAGACAGATAAGGATATGAGGAAACACAAGGCCGTCTTGTCTGAGCATGAATACTGCAACAAATGCGACATCGACTTTGAGACGGAAGAACATCTCCTAATTCACAAGATCAAGAGCAATAAACATATCGTTTGTCCTATTTGTGGCATTGACTTCGGCAGCGAAGGCGGCCGTGACCGTCATATACGTCAGGTGAGTGTTCCCTTTTCGTCTCAGCTGATGCCCATGGGGCTCATCGTGGTGTTAGTTCCACCGCTCAGCGCAGAACCTCACCTGCTTCGGATGCAAATCTACCTACCGCAGCGCTTCTGGGCTTATGAATCATATCGAAAACGGCGAGTGCGTCAAGATCCGTCCAGATCGCCTCCTTCTCGAACAGCAGAAGAAGCTGATGCGCAAGGAGGCTCTGGAGGTCTTTATAGCCCCAGCCGTCCCTTCGCTTGTCGACATAGATGAAGATGATGACAGCGGCGTCCAGATCCGCATAAATCGCAGCGAAATGAACCGCGAGGCGATGGCCAACCAACCGGACAGCATAACAGCCAAGAACACGAACAGGCTTATCGACCGTCACTGGCCAAAATTGAGAGAAACAGGGCTGGAAAATGGGATGGGCGACCTCATGAACTTCTCCACGGTCACTGGTAAAGGAAAGGATAATGAGAAAAATAATGAGACAATACCGGGCTGGGTGAGCAAGGGACGTAACCATACTTTTCTTGGGTCGCCGTCAGCGGTAGGATCCGCGTCCGCATCTGAAGCTGGAGCTGGAACTGGAGCTGACTCGAAAGCTGAATCCGGGGCCCGAGCCGCCTCTGATATTGGTCCTCCCTTGTCCATTGGGATATCTAACGCTGGCGTCGAGCTGGCGAGGATCTACAAGGACTGGAACCTGGGAAACTTCATTGACGAGCTCACCGGCGAATACGTATGTGCGTGCGGAAAGCGCTGTCTGACCAAGGAGGCGTTCGAGAAGCATGTCCTTACTGAGAGCCAGGGAGCACGCAGCATGCAGTACGTACCTACTTGCCTCTGTGACATAATACCTTTACTAACCTCGCGTGACAGATGCCCTAATTGCCTGAAGATATTCAAGTCTACCGCCGCGATCATTGCGCATTGGGAATCCCCGAGTCTAAAATGCGATCTAAGCGAAACCAATATGTACGCGCAGATCGTGGACGAGGTCAGCGGCGGGATGATCCAGACTGCCGGCTACAATGAGGACGGAACGATAAGGTATGAGGCTTGCAGCCTAGAATTGCACAAGACCAAGACAATAGGCGTTGATCTGGATGAGATTGACTGGTGAAACAGCGGTTTGAAGAGGGGGTCTAGCGGACTGGCGCACTCCAGCTCAGGGCTCGCGGTGTCCATGCGCAGAATCGGCATATTAATCACAGGTGTAAGCCAACCTTGGGACCCGCGAAATCGTGAAATCATGCAATCATTTGTCTCGCTGAGACTATCCCAAAATATCTAGCAACATGAAACGCAGGGTATAACATAGGTATCAAATCCATCAAGCCAACCGTATCATGCCGCCGGTAGAGCTACCGTATCCTAATCGCAACGCCTGCCTCATTCTTCTTCTGCTCCCATCTTTGTTGCCTGCCGAGTTTATGGTATAATTACCAATTGTAGTCGCAACGCAACGTGGTTCGTCATTGCCTAACAACAGATCTCGCAGCACTCGAAGCAAGCAAGACCAGCGCAACTACCAAGAAAGTTAGCTTTATTCCGACTTGACGCGGTGCAACTGTCATCTCGTGACAAACTCACAGTCCACAGCAGAATCCACCTCCACCACCACCGCGCAGGTGCATCGACATCTCTTCTTGACGAGCCTAGGAAGAGAACTTAGCATGAGGGTGTCGATTAAACCTGCCGTGGAGAGTAAAGAATACTAACCGGCTGCTCAGTGACGACGCCGTTCGCGTTCATGGTTGGCGCATTGGGAGACCCCGGCTGGATCATTGTGAGGGTGTTGGGGTCGAACTTGGGGTCCGCATTTTGGGTGCTAGACTCCTGCTTGGAGGACTTGAAGAACGAGAAGACCATTTTGCGGGATGGATATAGTCTCGTTGGGGGTTCAAAGATTGAGACAAGTGTGCAAGGATAGATTGTTCGAGGATGTATGGAGAGGACGATGTCACAAGACGACTGATAAAGAGCAGCCAGTAGACGAAGGGAGAGCGGGAAGGCCTTTTATAAGCACGGGGAAGCTGAAATAATAGTCAACAACATTATTGAACTAAGTAAAGCGACGAATGTGGCGCTGGCCGAACAGCCACGCGGTTGAAACGGCACAGTGGATGGTCTCTTCGAGGATTCATGCTCCACTGGGCGTGAGCTGGTAGGGCGTTAATGAGTTGCGTACTAGCCCTCCACGGGATTGACGGGGTCGGGGATGCGCTGGAGAAGCTTTGATGATCCGATCGACCCACATGACCGCGAGAGCAAGGTTCAGGCTGGAAGTCGGGTGACATCACCTACAGTAGGGGACTCCGAGTGTATCTTGCGATCCGAATATCGGAATCCATCACTAGCCTTGATCCTTTATTCTCCTGGAGCAAAACCCTTTATCAAGCAAACAGCATTATGTGCAGCACAGCCTTGATAGGGCTGTAGGCAGCCAAATTTCGGGTCCAAATTTAGGAGCAAAAAAGCGGGCTAAGCTTCCCATAAGCTTTGCAAGTGGGGCTAGTTCGCTGGAATGTTGGAGAATATTATGGACCAGAGTGCCAGATAGCCAGTGTCATTGTCAACAGTTCAGGGACAATGAAGCTGTTTCGTGAGGGGTAATCCAATACTTAAAGCTAAACAAACGGTGCTTTGCAGCCTCGACCGTGGATTGAGCTCAGGGGTAAAAGTTACTCATTGGTCCTGTCGAATGTCGAGTCTCTGCTTAATATCCGAAAAAACGCCGAAATTGGCGCCAAGCCATCTAGGCATGACATTCTGTAGATCTTCTCTACCAGTCGGCAGCTGGAACCTGGTGTTGAGTATCTGAGGCTGAGTTGTGGATACAAAGTCCAGGGATCCAGTGGCTTTATAGCGACGACTATTTACATTGCTTACATAGGCTGATCGCCCTTTTCTATCAACCCTATCCTTTCGTCTTTGACATCAAGAAGTCTTCGGAGTCTTCAACCACGCTCCCCCCTAGTATGCTCTTTTTGATCCCGTGACCTGTCCGAATTCGGCCCTACAGCTAAAGGAAACACCTCACCTTCCCGGCCAGTCTATGTAACTGCCCCGTCTGGATAGGTTGTTCGTAATTTTCAAGCCAACGTAACCATCTGCCTGGGGCAAATGGGTGCTCATGCGGCCAGTGCCTGTCGTGGTGAGCGAAAGCTGCTGCAAGATATCTAGGAGAACGGGCACCTACAGTTCACTTCCACTGGTCAGATGTCCGCCTAAAGAGGATAACCTCTCAGTGTTGGGAAGAGGTAGCGACGTAACAGGAATGTACCTTGAAGCAATCGTCAGCATTGGCCAGTATCAGAGAGAGGAAGCACAGGGTCAGCGGTGATGATAAGGTTAGAGATGTTTGTCTCAGTCCCTAACTTTGAACTGTCCTGGCCTTTGGTATTCCGCTCGTCCAGAGCAGCTTGTAGTACGTTGAGATTCAATCGAGATATACATAAATCCGTCCGAGAATTTGGGCACAAGAATGAAAGACGAAATCCAAGAAAGAGTAGAAACCATCCGACCGATTGGTCCACCGCAACGCCAAATCCTAAACATACATATCATACACCCGGCTCGATACATATATAATACACGGTATAATGATACAACCTCATGCTTCGCCCGCCATCTCACTATTCCTTCCTCCCCTCATTCTGGTCTTTCTCTTTTCGTGTTCCGTCCTTCTCTCCCCAAGTCCAAACATCCCATATATGCTCGCGGATCAAATCCCCATACCCCTTGCCCGCCGCAAGCGCCTCCCTCTCCTCTTGGATCCTTTTCTCCTTCCACCCCTTCTCCTCATCGCCCATCCAGAGCGTCTTCAGCATCCCGCGATCCTGATCTCGCCTCGCCTTCAGCATCTCCATCTCCTCTTTCGGTACACCCTCCTGGCCCATCCGCTTCTCTCTCTCGGCGCGGATACGCGCCTGGATCTCGCGTGCTTTCTCACTCGGCAGAGACGGATTATGTAGACTGGTGCGCGAGATGCGCGATTCTAACCGATCGAGAATACTCTGGCCCGTTCGTTCGCGGGTGATGTGGTTTGCCGAGGCAGCGAATGCGCCGGTGAGCAGGACGGTAAGGTGGTCTAGTTTTCGGGGCGGAAGGGCGATCAGTATAGGTGCGCCGAAGAGAAAGGTGTAGGCGGCGTAATTTTTGAAGCGGGCAAAGTCGGCATCGCGATTTGGGATGGTCGTCTGCTGGAGCTGGAGTTCAGCTTGGGTATGTGGTGTTTGAAGGGTGGTTTCTTGGTCGGGCATTATGTGTTGAGCCTGCACTTGCACTGCGTTTGGGTCTGGTTGCTGCAGGTAAACGATTGGCTTTATGGTAATTAGCGCGGTGTGTCCTGGCGCGTTGGTAGCTTCGACGATAAAGGTAGTGGAGTGATTTTGTTTGCAATGCGATCGTCAAGGTGACTTTTTCTGGATCGGCGGTTGAGACGGCGAGAACAAGCGGAGACAACCACGTGACAGCTATCTGTTGTGGAATATTGAGGTGGTTATGTAATCAATGTCTGTAATGGACGATTGCATTTGAAGGTCTTGATCTCCTAACTACGATCTGTATAGGCAATTTATAGGTTTTCTAAGGCTTCAAGAAGGAAGGTTCTCGCTATACAGGAGATATCCTTGCCATACAAACGGTATGAGGCGTCAAACAGATATCCCTGCCATACAAACGGCATAAAGCATCAAACGGATACGTAAACGAGCGAGGTGCTGGACATTGATTAGTAAGGAGGAACCTCCTCCGGTTGACATCTGTATCTGCTTAAACGGGACGGCATATCCTTGTGCCGGCAGTACATACATTCAGATGCTAATTCGAAGCCGACGAACCCAACTCATTGACGGACATGTTCTCGCACTTATTTACCATGTTATTCCAAGTAATAAAGCCAAGAATCTTCCTCCAGCCAGCAATCACAAGCTTAGCTTCTGTACCAAGAAATCTCTGTAACCAACAGATAAAGTGGTTTCCGAGCATCACGGACACACAGGAGAATTCCCAGCGTCGATGTTCCAGGAACAGTATTCATGAGGCGATGATTCAATACTTTTCGGGCGAATGGTCAATTCAGGTAGCTGTAAAAACGTATACAAGACACTGAATATTCTTACTTCCCTGCATAGTTTGTGAAACCTGTAGACATGACTTCCTTTCACCAAACGCGGAGATCGGCGACCCGTTTCTCGTTCATCTTGGTGGACTTTCGGATGTTCTGAATAGTATCACACCGTACGTAGAGTTTAGCCGACAACAGATGAGATACCAACGCCTCTGCGCCATAGGAACGGCTAAGTTGCTAAGTCGACGTGTTCGATGGAAAGTCTCAGAACCAGGCCATCGTTACAGTGACATGAAAAAGGACTGGAGAAGATCTGCTGCTAGGTGGCTTGGGGTTCACGGCCGTTGTCGAACATAGTTCACCAAGCCAGGTCTCAGAAATGAAGCAGGCCAATTGAGAGGGGATGCTCGCTTACGGTGACTAGGTAGATTGATGGAAGGCACACGCGTGCGAAAGCTGTAGCAGCAACTCGTAAGATAAATGCAGGAAGCAAGAAGCATTTATGTAGGCAAAAAGTGCAACGATAGCGGCGTCACTCGGGAGGGGGGACAGAATCATTACTGGGAGGAGTTTATTCAAAGGGTGATGAGAGTGTTGATGCCTGCGCAAGAGAGGCATTTGAAGGGGCATTGACGCCGGGAGAGAGAAGCTAAAAGGTCGTGGTAGCCACAGTACCTCAGGTGACAGCCATTCTGACCATGGGCGAGAAGCTCCTCATCCCGATATATGCCCGGGTGGCCATTATTGGATGGTGACCAGCTAGATGTCAACTATGGAGAACTCTGAGGTAGGATCTATATGTTTTCATAGTCTCCGCGTGATGTATCTGATTTTGTCTGAGTCATCTGCTCCTTTGTAATATGTCATACAATATCTTTCCGTGCAAACTACAAGAGAACAACATAGGTTATCATACCAATGAGAGTTCCTTCCCCTGCCTTCAAGACCACTTTCAAAATGTCCAGGTATCTCTTGAGTTCAGGCGGTGCTCTTCTCTTCTCTTGCACTCCAACATGCATCCTTTGCACAAAGGCAGGAGACCTTTCTATCCTTACGGTATCCTGTAGAGAGATGGGTAGGCGAATCCTTAAAATCTCATAAAGTATCACATACTCCATCATAAAATATCAACGCTATATCATACAATATCTATTCCACCCGCAAACCCCCTGGCCACTGCAGTACCCTAGCGACCTACGCTGGCAACACTGCCGCCACGACGGCCGCCATCAACGCAACGCCAACACCAGGCTTCAACATTCCCGCCGCATCATCGTCATCGTCATTCACGATATCATTCCAACTATCCTCGATCTCATCACCGATATCATCAACCCCACCCCCGATCCTATCGAAGATATTCCTATCGTCATCATCATCGTTGTCATCGTCGTCATCCCAGCGACAGTCCTCACCCTCGGGACAACACCCCCAGACCCCGTTATCCCTCTGGCATTCTTCGTCGCTGGGACATCCACCATTTGCATCGTCCGGACAGCAATTATAATCTTCATTCACGCAGGCGCTGCCGCATCGTTTCTCGTCGCGGTCGCAGACCACCTCATCGTCGTTCTGGGGAGAGCGAGCCAGGATGTAGACCGAAGACTGACGAGCGACGAGGGGCCGCATGGGTAACGGGTTGCGTTTGAGGAGGGCAATATTGCTCTCTGCGACGAGATTTGGTGTTGCGAGAGCTAGAGGAGAGAGAATGAAGGCGAGTGGGATTGAAGCGAGCCGCATTTCGATGAGTGGTGCTGATTATCGAGTGTGCAGGAGGATGATAGGTACTCGGTAGCTTGGGTATGAGTATAACCTCAAATTACCACTTTCAAATACACACTATCGCTGCTCAAGTGCGTTTGATGGAATGTCTGTTGCTTGATGATAATTCAGACGGACTTCGGCGCGGCTACAGAGTCCTTTTATAGACGAGTTGTCATGTTGCACACACATACACATCGACATCATTATCGACAATATAGAGTATGGAAACAGCTAAACCCAGCGCCGGGCGCCAAGCGGGCAGTACCCTGTCGCCAGTGGACGGCACCAAGTGCTGATCCCTAGGCCATCAAATAAAAACTCCCCTAATCTCGTATAGATACTCTTGGGACCCTGAACTAGCTGAGCGGTGCTGATCAGGCGCCAGTTCTAAACTGCATTTGGTGCGTTGGAGCGCTGCTCGAATTAAGGTTGGGGCTGTGTACAGGGGACAGCACGATAAGGCTGTGGGGTGGCTGGGATGGTGATCCAGGCTTCTGCGTGTGGCTTTATTTCGTTTCTTCTTCTGTTTGCGGCAAATATTTACCATGCAATTCCAAAATTTTTAGATGGTTAACCGCAACATCCAAGTGCCCACTCAGGATTAGTGCTGCCTACCTAAGACCCATCAATAGGCCAGGGCTGTGTCTGTCCTATGAACTTACTTTCTCCGCCATTTACTTTCCAAGCTTGTTGATACGAGCTGAAGATGAATGGAGCAGGATCTCAACAAAGCGCAATTGTTCGGTTCTCTTATAAAAATGCTGGTGCCTAGATCACACTGCTAGTTCGGCGCAGTCTTCACCCAAGTGGTTGAGTGGGTGAATTTATCGTATATCAAGCGTGATCTGCCAAATACGGTAAGTGTCGGTCAGTCGGCGCAATAGAGGGCCATTGCATGGCTGAGATGGCGCAGTACTAGCATATCGAGCCATGACTGGGTCATGGAGGGACCTTTCAGCATAACCAGAAGACTGACTCCAGGACCGAAGGTATTGGCTATGATAACGTAGCAAGTTACAGATATAACCAGCGATGTATGTTTCTATTACCACGAAGCTCAGTGTACCGATACGGACAGTTTCATACGTACGATACCATGGAAGTATACACGACCTACGACCTACGCATACGCCGAGTGTACTACGCTTACGCTAAGAGATAGAGGAGTCTTCAGCACCTTACATTCATTCAAATCACCATACATGAATAAACCATCATAAATAAATCATACATGAAAACCTGCATTAGCTGTAACGATATATCAATTCCCTTATCTGGGCATTCGCCAAGCAATTTAAGCTGGCCACCGCTTGGTAAAACCCTCGCTGGGATTGATTCGGCCCTCTTAGGATTCTAAGGAAGACGGGTATATATGCATTGACCTCTTTTTTCTGTCATGGGCACCACCGGAAGGACGTAACACAATCATGACAGGGACAGCAGACGAGCACCTCAAGTTGCCAGCTCGGAGCTCAAGTCTGGGGTAGTGAATAGCAAGAGCTTGCCGGTCCTGTCACCTTCCGTGGCGGAAAAGCTCAATAGAGGGCGGCTGCTATCTTCTAATATCCACCTCTCAACGTTGCCTCGGGGAAAAAACGGGCTTCTTCAGTATGCTTCTACTCCAGGTTCATTTGGCCTTTATGCTTTTATATTTATATTTTTTCATTTTTGTTGTTTCTTCATGTCAAGCATCCACATCGAACTGGACCTTGCGGGCCCGGCAGGGAACCACATGCCTGCTGTTCCTAACCGGAGCCTGAAGCAGAAAAGGCGCATCGGTCATAACAGTATCCAAGTCGATGTTCTGGTTCTGTTCCTCCCGGAGACGGCGTTGTTCTTCTTTTTCACGATACTGTTTAATACGCTGGATCTTTCTCCATTGGCCCCTGGTGTAGGGGAATGACATACCAGTCATGGTGGTGTCGTTATCCTGCAAAACGTTAGTTAAAGTCACATCGAACAGAACAGAACTCACTAAATCAGTAGGTCTCTTCACGGGCATGGGGCGCGCGCGCGCGGACACGCCCTTTTCGGACTCCTGGCTTTTACGGCGGGGGTGAACGACCGGGGTAGGATGGGGTGAGGGGCGGATGTCGTCAGGGTTGGAGGTATAAGGGAGGGATTGGCTACCCGCACACTGATGGGGTTTAGCAGCTTCATCAGAAGTAGGGGGTTTGCGGTGTTTAGTAGATTTGGGAAAGGGCTGGTTGCCCTGCCCCTGGGCATTGGGGTGAGAGGCCGTGCCAGAAGCAGAGGGGTTGCGATTGTTATGAAGAACAGGACGGGGCTGGTTACCCTGACCTTGGACACAGGGATGGTAGGCCGTGCCAGAAACAGAGGGGTTGCAGTCTTTATGGTAAAAGTGGCGGAAGATGTTGCGGTAGGTCATGGCAGAAGGTAGTGAGGTGGGCGGGTTAGAAGGATTGGAAGTAAGATAGGAGGGGCAGGAAAAGACCTTCCTTGTTGAATCTGACAGCACCTCTTTAAGTACTGACAACTCGTCAAGGAAGATGGAAAAGACAGAGGCGAACGAGGACGAGAGTGCTCTTATAAAACCCTCTTAGGGCGGCCTACGGGTTAGAACGGTATAGTACGGAATTTTATTCCATTTTTGAGAGTCATATTTTAGTTTCTGTCAGGCATATGCCGGAATGGGGTTCGGATAGGAATGTCGCTCCGCTGCCATGGCAAAGCTTAATCCCCGTGGGAATTGTTCACGCCGCTCGAAACGTGTCCTAACTTCTGTGGATACACGTCGATTTTTTTCTCAAAGGCACCGATTCATTTTCGTCTTACGTCTTCCTCACGTACCAACCTGCTCGCTAAGTTTATACTTTTTTCTTGGTTTCGAGCTGGCTAGCGACGATGTGCTGGCGCTGGATACAAGACTGTCCCGATCTCGTTTGCGTTTCTCTGGCTTTGCATCGCGCTTCCGCCGTTGCTCTTCCTTAATTTTGAGCCGTCGTTGCACCTCTTCTGAAATGTCTTCCGTCTCTAGCGACACGGGCATGACGTCCCGAACGTCCTGATCAGCGCCAGGTATAGCCATATCAACGCGTTTGCGCTTGGCTGGTTGGACTTCGAGAACTGGCAGCTGCGGCTCTATCACCGGTTCGACTTCGTTCGAAATCCGGTTGCGCTTCTTTCTTTTCCGGAGGATAGCTTCGTCTACCCTAGACCTTGAGTCACTCGACGGTCTTGGGCCAGAGCTAGAGCCGGAGCCGGAGTCCGAGCTTCGAGTAGTTCCTGTCCAGTAATTAGACATGCATCCTTTCCACTTTAGGTCGCCAAGGCGTAAACAAAGCATTGAACTCACGCGGTACCTTTCCTAGTGTCAGCAGCTGTAGCATTCCGAGAAAAAACGCTAAAACGCAACGCAAGGCAATAAACTTACGATATGTTTCTTGACGCCCTCGAACTGCATAACTAGTTTCTGCGTCCTCTCGATCATAGAGGAGATCAGTCGGGTGGCATCGGGATCTGATGAAACCTGGTCCTTAACAGATCGGAGCATGTTCAAATGCGACGACAGGACGGAGTCGTGTTGCATACATATCTAATTGTCAAACGAGGTACTGAATTAGCGCACAGCAACTTGACTTGTAGGCTTCTTAGTAAAGTGCGTCGCTAACTTGTAGTCGAGAAAGTCGTAGCTCAGAGTAGGAGTTCCGTCGGGCTAGGCTACAAATGACTTCATCCACGCACCTGAGGCCAGGAAAGACGGAAGTCGGTCCCGCGAGTGTCATCATTACTGTCTCTTTCTTCGTGCACCTCATCAACGGTGGGGTTCAGCGGTGGATTATAGGGATTTGGGGACATTGTGAGTGAATAGGATGAGATGAGGTTGAATTAAAAGTTCTTTCCTAAAGTGTTCGCTGCGGCTTCGATCCCCACGCCAAGACTTTCCGAGGTTACCGCGACAATCACGCACGGGCCAGCCAGACTACGGCCATGTCAAGTACTTGGGTCAAGGCTGATCGAACTAGGATAGTGCTTGATATATAGGAAGAATGAGTACTATATTCAATCATGTGCATACGGTATATCCCAACGCGCCAAACCGATTAACGCCAACCCAGTATTATTACAGGAACCGTCCGTGGTCACCATGCGCCGGCATCAAAATCAAACCGTGCCAGTTCCTTTTGGGCATCCTCAACATCCTTCTTCGCCTTCATCCGCATGTAGAAAATAGGGCAGTCTCTCGACGAGCAAATAACTTCGCAGTGAAGACTGCCCTGGCACCGCTGACACTGTGTCCACAGTCGCCCAAACCTCACTTCCAGGTCCGACATCTTGTTCAAACTCTTAGTATATAGCTCGCCTAGGCGAGGGCGGCACGATTCACACACTGCCCCCGCCATTACATCTTTCCCAGTAAGCGGTTTCTTGCAGCCGAGGCAGGTTTGTGTCTTCTTGGTGAACTTCATAAGTCCTCCCATCGTCGGCGCAGCCATGGCGATAGACCGTGTGTGCTCACCATGAAGCAGTTGGCCAACTTTTCTTTCACCTAGAATAGGCTCAAAAATTCGACCAAGTGGGTTTGCAAGCTGGTTATCAAGATAATACCTTGTGTCGATGGGGATGTTGTTCTCTAAAACATAGATAGGATCTTCCGACTTCTCGTAATTCTTGGCACCGGTGCCTTTGACGATAACGTAGGCAACACGGTCGCCTAACGTAGGAGCAGAACCCGCATCACGCTTTCGCATCCGTTCTGCGAGCTCAACGTGAGCTTGTTTGGCGGTATAAGAGTCCTTGGTCAGGGCTTTCGTGATCACCAGTTTCGACATGTCGATTTTGTTCTGCAAAAGGTCGGATATTGTGTCCTTGACATATCTAAGGGAGTCAGTAAAGAACGGTGACAAAGTTGTTGAGTACATACTCTTGAGCGGCTTCGACGTCACGGTCAATCAAGATTTTGTGCAGCACTGTTTCAATCACGTTTTGCACCAGCAGGCAATTATCTCTGCGCACAGTCTCAATACCTTTCGTATCCATCTTGTCATACTTCTTCGGGTTCGTCCAGTATAGACCTGCATATCGTTTCTTATTGATAAGAAGATATGGGAAGTAGACCTTCTCGAACTCGAGCTTGATTGGCTTAATGAACTTTGAAGATACGTATTCGGAAGCTTCTTGCCCAAGCTTCATGGCCTCCTCGAGGTCGGTAACGCCGAACTTGACCATGACCGAGTCGGTATCACCATAAATGACCTTCGCATCATGAGAATAGCCGTTGGCAATAGTGTATCTCGCCTCAACCTCTTGCTTCGTTTTCTCGATCATTTGACGGCCATAACTGGTTGTGCTACTCGCAATTGCTAGACATGGCAGCTTTCCTACGGTGGCTCCAGTAAGACCGTAAACACTGTTGGCACTAACCTTCAGAGCGAGCTGCCGTCCGTTTAAGACGGCCTTCTTGAACGGGTCCGTCTCTTGAGCCAGCTCTTTCTTGGCCTTCTTTCTTGCACTCAGCAATTCCTCCAGAATCTGGGACAGAAGACCTTTTCGCACTTTAGGCGTACAGAACATATCACCATTTGGCGTGACAATGTAGTCTTCATCCTTCTTCATCCCAACGATACTATTTTTATTGAGCAAGGTCGTGTAGCACAAGTTGTGAGCTTGAATGATAGAAGGATACAGAGAGGCAAAATCGAGAGTTGCAATCGGTACGTCATAATAATCACGAATGGGTTCAATGACAGTAGCACCCTCGTAATCTTGTTCGTCTGTCGATTTCATATTTGGAATGACTAGTTGCTGTTGCAAAGCTTTGCGATAGAGCTGACTGAGGAACTTGACTTGCTGCCCACGGGAGAGCAAGAAATTGAAAGGGACACCTGTGACTCTCGCCATTTCAGTATAGTTGACAAGACACATCAGCTTGTCCATTAACCGCTGCGGTAAGTATGCGTCCTTCAAACAGTAAACTGCCAGGCGACGTCTCGAATCGGGAGTTCCGTTATAGAGCTCAGTAATCATCGTATGATGCACGTCTTCTTTCTGCTCGCCTAAAAATTCGTACGAGACGGAGTTGAGCGTGTAACTTCGCAGATTGTGATCCCTTTGAACTAGTTGCAGAAGATCTAACTGTAGTCGTCCGTTGGTGTTCGTTGCCTTCGTGTCGCGGTTGCCCATCTGCTTGCTGGAGAAACTTGTGTCCTTCGCTTCCGATCGCACGCCATTGAGTCGAGTCCAGTAAGGAAAGTTTGTGCACTTGAGATGCTTTGCTCTATCCAAAAGATATGGGAAATCGAAGTTGGCAATATTGTATCCAATAATGACATCGGGATCGACCTTCTGAATGAAATCCCGCCAAGCCATAAGCATTTTCTCTTCTTGATGAAATTCCAGAATCTGGGTATTAACAATCAAGCTGCACGTGTTCATAACAAACACATTGCGGATAAAGGGCTTCGACTCTCCGTAGCGGGTGACGACATTGGCGATTTGGATGACAGGATCGTGATTAGGTTCCGGGAAAATTCCCTTACGGCCGGCACATTCTATATCGAAAGAAAGGATACGCAAGGGCGCCATTTTCGCCCAGTCGCCAACGGGAGCATGCGATATGAGACTGCGGTAATCAATGCGCGCCTCAAGCTGGCAATTGGAGACCTTGTCCTGGGAAGCAATAAGTTCATACTTTCCCGCGGGTGCCTCGACCCACGACATTCCCTGAATATCCGTATCAATCATAAACCTGAGCAAGTATTGAATGTTGTCGAAAGTCAGTATACCACCGTCAGCATTGGTCCACAATCCTTTGTAGTTGACGGTCTGGGCTTTTGTTTCGAGAGCGCTTCGCAGCTTGGAGATATGTCTTGGCTCCGTCACCGTGATCTTTAGATAGTAGCTCTTCTTGTTCCCTTGGAAACCATATATATTCTCTCTCATTGTAATTTGAACAGATTGGATGATGGGAGGGAATTGCCCAATCTTGCTCTCTAGGAACGCTCGGTAGGGGTCGCAATCCTCTTTTGTGAAACCAACAGGAGCGGCAATATACAAATAGTGTTGAAATCCGGTAACATGGAGGAGTACTGACTGGCCAGCCTTTTGGGGGTCAGAACAATGTGAGAAGGCAATAGAACAGGCAAGGACCATACCTCTGTCACACCAAACAGCCTGATGGCTGCTTTTCCCATCGTTGTACCCTCCTCCGCGTCGATCTGTTGGAAACAGATATTGTCCTTCGTAGGGTCAAACTCGCCGAGCGGCGGTCGTTCCCATTGTTGATCCTTTTCCGAGTTATTTTCTTTCAAGCCGCTTATATCTTGCGTCAGTTTCTCGAGAACCTCCTCCTCAAATTGACTTTTCTGCTGCTGACTCGAGCCAACTTTCCTCTGCCCATTCTGGGCCCGGTGATTCGATTTAACCGGAGTCTGGATATCGATCTTGCGCTTCTTTATTGTATCGGGAGAAGTCGCGACACCGCGGGGATTATTCGAGGCGTCGCCGAGAACCCGCTTCTGGGGCATGGCGATAGCTTCAGTCATGACGAAAGCTTATAGACGCATATGTAATACACTTCGTCGTGCACAACGTCGAAAGGTCACAATTTGCTGTGATCGCCTGGGTTGAACCTGGAGTGGGCGATCCGGGGCAGAATAATAATTTGAAGGCGTGTCTCGGTCGCGCTTGACGTGACCTGACGCGTAGAGCAGTGTCACGTGTGCGCACACATCGTCGGTCCCAGATCCGACACTTCAGAGCTAAGTACTCGAATTATGATGCTCTTACATTCTTTAACAAACTGGCTTTAAAACCTATGGTCAATACCCAAATGTATCGCCGCACATGGGACTCATTGTTAACCCAAGTCCTCGTTACCCATACAAACATCGAGATGACGTCATACGTCAAGAGAATAGATTTATTGAAGATATTGTCACCAGTACAAATTAGCTGATATAGTCAGGTTATCTTAAAGGCACCTTTGAGTACTGCAGAAACTAAGTCCTTATTTGGCCTCGTGAGTGGAATATATGCTATTGTAGCAATGCAGGGACTCCCGCTCCAAGCGCTCCATATCACACCCCCGAAATCGATTGGGATCCAGAGCTTTCTTTACCACTGTGTCGAATGTCTCGCCCTTAATCATCCGGGCCAAGAATTTCGCTGAGCCGGCTGCGTGAGTGACCCAGACTGCTGCTGCCATGTAAAGTCCCTCTGTTCCTGGGATTTCTCCAACCAAAGGCATGTTATCAGGGGTCATCGAGAATAAGCCATTGAACTTCTCTCGAGGCGCTAAGTTCGTCTTCTCTGGAATTAAACGCAAAGCCCGGTGGAGTGTCGTATCGAATTCCTCGACCCAGTTCCCAACGGCGGTTTTGTTTGGTTTCTCGGCTAAAGGTTTGTGGTCGTAAGAGCCCAACCCAAAATATGGACCATGATCTCGAACATAAACGTGATGTTCGGGGTATCTCACGAACGGTGACTTGTAAGGCTTGGGCTCATGGTACTCCCCATATATATACGGGTGTGCGACGGGAATAACCGGTATAGGGACTTCAAAATCACAGAGGTTTCTCGCCCAGATGCCAGTAGCAAGGACGACTCTCTCAGCGTGGATAAATCCGAAAGAGGTCATCACTCCTTTCACGCGACCGCTATCTCTGCAGACTTCAGAGACGTCTCCCTCGAGAAACTCCACACCTCTGGCGCGAGCTTCGGACTGAAAATAACCTGTAATTGCCGCAGGGTTTGCTGTTCCATCTGCTGCGAAATACAGCGCCGAAACATTGTCGCACTTAACTAAATCTGGGGCCATTTCTGCCGCCTTCTGGGCTGGGATCAGCTCGGCCTTGAGACCTCTTCCACGTGCTGTTTCGAGCCTGCATCTCAGATTTTCAACTCCGGCGGTACTTGTAGCGACTTCAAGGCCTCCGACTTGATCAAATCCCCCAGGAACCTTTAAGTACTCCCCAACACTGTCGACTGCCAGACGAGTTAACACCTCAGACTCATTATACTGGCCGACAAATCCAGGGGCGTAACCCGTTGAGCCGTTAAGGCGGGAGAAGTCACGTTCAATAACAGTCACCCTTGTACCGTCATCCGACAACGATAAGAAGTAGGCCAGAGCAGAGCCTACAATGCCACCACCGACAATAACGACATCGTATGTATGTTGCGTCGCCATGCTTCTTGGTTTCTCTCGGTTGCTGTCCAGGAACACCTCATGTTCCGGACAACGCTGGGGGAGAGACTCCCTCTTCAATAGATGCCAAGCCAATTACTGCAGTGGCGCACTTTACTCCTCCACGTTTCCATAGCCTCTATAGCGAGCGGCTATTCAAGGATAGTGGGGTTCAATTCATTTGGGTTGACTCATACTGGCCGGCTTCGGAGCTCTTGAAGTACGGCGAGGGTGGGGGCTCCGGCTGAATACGAAGTGTGTTCTACCCCAATAGGTATTTGCGGCGTTTGATTACCTAGCCCAACTACCACCTTATAGGTTCCAGAAGGGCGCAATGTTACTGAACGTGATTCAATATTCAAATTCCGTGGACTTAAATATGCCGTCAAACTGCCATGCTGCTTACAAGCTATCGATCTTTACTGTTGAGTTTCTTCTCGTTCCTCGTTCCGTTCTCGACCAACATATGATCGGTACTCAGAACTGTCAATCCAAGACGGCATTGCTTCACTTGCTATATGGTTGGTGTATTAATATATATATGGATATCTATGTATCCTATAATACGCGCGGAAGGCAATTGCTCGAATCCCAACACACATTCCGAATAATATGAAGTTTCAAATCTCAGTCAGGCCTCTTCTCTTGAGATTGCCGCGACCTATGACCTGCATCGACAATGACATCTATTGTATGAGAACTGCCGCAAAAGCTCCAACGAGGCCGCCCACAAGCCATCCCCGGGGAGAGTTGGAGGTAGCGCCGCCAGTAAACTCCGGGTCGGACGGAGTAGGAGTGGTTGATGTCTAGTGGAGGCGGCAATTAGTGATTTGCTTTCTTAAGTGAAGCACAAAGACTTACTGCACTGCCTGGAGAGGTAGGGGTGACAGGTGTGGTCGCTGTAGGAATGACAGGGGTTGATTTCACAATAGTTGAATCGGTCGTTATTTCGGTTGGCGAGGCACCCTCTGAGGATGATCCTACAACAGCGCTGGTCGACGCGGTCTCGCTAGAGGTCTCGCTAGAAGTCGTAGTTTCAGTTGCAGTAGACGCACTGGACGAGGTTGGCTCAACAGGACTCGCGTCAAGCCCACATTTCTCAGCAGCTGAGGACACTGAATTGCCGTAATATTTCCAAATATCATACTCCAAGGCGCAGTCCAGACAGTCGCTCAGCATACTTTTAAAGTCGCTGGAGTCGCAATAGCCATCCGAGCGCGATGCAGTGATTATACCGCCTAGTTGAGGCTGTCTGTTAGAACTGTATCTGCAGTTGATGGGGGATTAGAGTATTTACCGCAGTTGGCATGACACTCGTACTCTGGAGTGCCAGGTTCCTGACGCTTGCTCAGCGGCACAAAGTCGGGATACTGGAATGCAGCAACAGAAGCCACAATACAGGCAACAGATACGACACTGATAGCTCTCATTTTCGAAACAGAACAAGTGTTTTGCGCTGATGCTTGCAGAGAACCTGAGGTAGTGACACTGAACGCTGGGGATACATGTGAGAGAAGGCCGCTTTTATGTAATTTCAGCCAGAAAAGGGGGAATAACATCAACCCCTTCCGGTCAAAACACCGAGGCTAAAGCCAATGTCGGACGTGCATTTTTGTGGCTCTGCTGATATTAACTGTCTTACTTGAGCCGGGCGAGGTACAACATCTCGTGGTAGTCACAGCCGACAAATGAGGAGACAAATGCCTCAGCTGCTTCTATTGGCTGCGACTGCCAGGGCTGTCTCCACTTTCCATCTTATCTGATTGATATCCGAAAACCGGCCATCAGCTTGAACCCTGCGATCCACTAGTTCTTGCTCATCGATTCATCTATTTTGCTTGGCGCAGGCCTAGTATCAAACCTCGCTTGGATTCTTCGTCCCCAATTGGACTGCCGACCCTACTTCTACGGTGGCCTGAGCATGTTGCACTCTCGAGCCGAGAAAAATCTGCCTTGTCACACCTCTCATGACTCAATCCAGTCGGTTCTCTGACCGGTAAAAGCGGTCAACGTACAGTCTAGGCTTTTCCATCTAATATAGCCGGAATGTTACGTTGGCGGTGGTGTTTATCAAAGGTTGTTATAGGCTTATAAGCATCGGCGTGCGCCGGATACTGCCTCCGTATCACAGTCTCCTCCCTTCGCCAGACTTCTTCCCCGCCAGATATCCGAGCTCTTCAGTCTTTTCAAAATGAGATTCCACCTCGCTCTTCTTATTAGCTTGTTTACTGTAGCTCTGTCGCAGACTCATGGCGAAGAAGCCGCTAAAGAGATGGGCCCTGCGGCGTTCCTGTGGCCGCCGGACCGAACGTGGAGTGCAGCATACGATAACAACGCTCCCTGCGGGTCAGCGTCTGGCGTAACCAACAGAACTCAGTTTCCCCTTGGTCAGTCTTTCTGAGCAGACTTCTTTGCGCTATACGTTATTGATGTCGACCTTAGTGAACGGCCAACTTGCCCTCGTCATTCAAGACGAGTCCTGGAATGTGCAAATTGCCATCTCTGACAAGAATAGTTAGTATCTAATCCTTCTTAACCAAGTGTGGGCTTATCTATTCGTTGTAACTGAACCTTCTTACTAGACCCTACTAGCAACAGTGACTTCGAGACCATCGTCTCCGAGGCCCGCATCAGCGACATAGACCCCGGACACATGTGCTACCCCGTCCCCAACCCCGGCATCGACACGGAGGAAGGGATGAACGCCACTTTTCAAATCAAGTATACCTCTGATTTCGACACAGACAAGAATGAGACATATTATGCTTGCGCGGATATCACGTATGTCCCTGCTAGCAAATTCACTTACCAAGTTCCTTGCTTCAATGTGACGGTTGACGAGTTCACTCCAACGAACGGCACAGAGTCTAACTCTACCTCAACGGACAATGATACGACTGATTCTAGTGGTGCGTCAGCCTCGGGAGCTGACGGCGGCGCCAGCTCATCTCGTGGCTCGTCTGGTCTTTCTGGGGGCGCTATCGCGGGGATAGTCGTCGGCTGTGTGGCTGCTGCTGTCATCGCCGCTGTTCTTCTATTCGGATACAGGAGATTACTTCAGAAGTATCGGTCTCTTCGTCAGAAAACATCTGTTAGGAATGTTGACTGGGAGGGGGCGGAGGCTGGGAAGCCTGCCGCTGATGGTTCCTCTGGCTCTTCGTATGGCTTGAGGAAGCTTAAGTGATCACTTCATTGTTCATCTCTTGTTCCTGGAGAGTTGTTCCTGGATATATCGAGTATGATGCTCATGATTTTTGACGATGTTTTAGGAGATTTGACAAGGTTCAAGCAGAATGATTAACGGCTGAAATGAACTGACAAGTACTGATTCAAGAACACGAAAAGCAAGATCATTTGATTTATGGCGGACACCCTCACCTTCTTCCAAAGACATATGAGTAGAAAGGTCGCAGTCTGCGTCTCGTCTCGAATGAACATTCAGCAACCTCAAAGAGCAGCTGTTCGGTTCTACGCCTCAGTCAATTTTCCCTAGCTTATGTGTCGCATGAAGCTCTGCATTCCACCTCCATGCACGGTTCATAGAAGGCCTTGTGCATTCTCGAGCTGGTCAGTTTGACCACATTCCGTCCGCAATTCGCAGGACTTTGCACCGTTCAACATCCTGGCCGTTCTGTGCCAAACTCTGTCTCTGCCCCTCCGAAGCTAATAATAGCATCCAAGACGCTATCTCCCTGAACTGCTTTTGCGCAACATGGGAATGACTGTAGGATTTAAGGGCAGCCTGTGAGTTGGGAACAAAGTCTGTTTTCTAGAATCTCTAGCAGTGGCTCTGGTGCGTCGATTGTGACCACGAAACCTTTCTATTTCTTCTTGACCCATAATTCAAAATGACCCAATACTCGTTCATCGACCTCTGCCCCGTTCCTTATTGGGTCCTAGAAATCACAGGCAACCCGTTTATCCAGTACATGGCATAAGAGCCTCGCATTACGAACCCGTCCAGACAGCAGCTTCAAGCTATCAACCCCATCTTAGCTCCAAATCTGCTAGTCCAACTATTCATCCCAAAACTGCCCAATCAAACGAAATTCCTATATTCCATCTCACGAACATCCCCGAAAAGAAGATTCGATGGCCTTTCAGCGTGCACCAGTTGAAGAACCTCCTCAGCCTCAATAACGCGACCAATACCGTTCCTACACATGACGCGAAGCATACGAGCCATCACTTGGCTTATTATACTTGAGGGATCTTGCTTGTGCTTTTATGCCTGCGAAAAGCACCGGAGACGAAAGTGCACGGCTAAAATATATAAGCGGCTAAGGATGGTATTGTTCGGGGAGTCAAAGACGGTAATCGCTCTAAGCTCTTAGATAATGGTGCTGCCAATCATGATCCGAGTAATTAACCTACTCTACCGCTTAATTCAATCTATTGTAGGAGGTGACTTCTCGCTTGCCTGGTTGACGCTATGTTGCCTGAAGTCTGAGGCAGAAACGACGCCGCAAAAACTGAGCCACAGGAATCGCAGGGCGTGGCAAACTGTTCAACTCCAACTTTTCCTCCCACGTCTCATCTATATCAAACCTCGATTTGTCGATCCTTGCGCTAAATCAAACTTAATCATTATTTTTACTTGTCTTGAGCAGGAAGCGACACATTAGGCTTGTATCCGCTGCCTAGTGGACGCCCTGTCAATGATTTGAGCAACCCATAGAATCCGATCGAAAGGGCGGTAGTCACTGATTAACGCAGCGGCTTGTTGATCTTTTGAGAAGAATCGTGGCCTTTTCAACACCGCGATTCGCACTCTCCAGTTGACAGTCTTTTATCTTTCCTATCTTCGTTGGTCAAACCTTTCTACCCTTGAGTTTGTGTACCTGGTCGGTTTTTGAGGCTCTCTTTCAGACCTTAGCCGCCTAGACTGGAGGCTTCCGATCTTTGCCAGGTTTGGTTACCTGTTTGCACGAATTAACTAGATGGCTGGTCCATCTCAACACTAAAGGGCGCCAGTTGAGCCCATTCGACGCGACCTCACTCTTCTTTATTTGAGATGTCCATGTTCAGGTCAGCCGCGGACATATCCTCTGATTCCGCATCTAGCTCCGATGAGAGCGACCATGAAGTGACCAAACCGGAATCAAAGCCTGACATCAGGCGTCCTGTTCAAGATTCAAAGCAAAAGTCACGTTCAGTGGATGAAGATACCATAGACGGTAGTGACATTAAGGATCTGCTTTCTACAGATGCCGAGAGTCACTCGAATGTCATGACTTCTGCGTTGCTTGAATTCTACTGCCTCACTCGAGCCGCAGATCTTCTAAATCGGCAGCATGGATCGCACAAGAGGTACACCCGAGAGTCTCCGGAAGTGCAGTATCTTGGGAAGAAGATGTTCCTTTACAAATCGAAATTTCTCTCGTCCCATGGCGTCCTGGCGGAAGGAGTGGACGCGGATCAGTGGGGTCCGACTCGGCAGTATTACCGCGACAACCTGGACGCCCTGGGACTGTCTGCGCTAGAAGGGCTTGATATAGGGGACAAGAACCCGCCACTGGTCGAAGGTGGTGGTGACCTGGTTCTGGCCTCGAAGACAAGAGATGTGCACTCAAGAAAGGAAACTGTAGCAAGTCTGCGCATTGAGGGCCCAGTAGGTCCGCTTAATCTTCAACAGCGGCCTGGGGCGGACAAAATCCCTGCACTGGAAGAGTTGCGGCTTGACCCGAGACGGATTCCACGTCCATTGCCGCTTCTGGGGAGTTCGCCTACGAGCTTTCCGTTGTTTGATTTGAACCCTAAACCATCCAACAGCTCAGCGTCTCGATACGCTGTAGAGTTTTCTGAGATACGCGTCGTTGGTCGAGGATCATTCGGAGAGGTATACCATGTCAAGAACCACATTGATGGACAAGACTATGCAATTAAGAAGATTCCGCTCAGTCAAAAGCGGCTCCAGCAGTTGCAGTGTGGTAACGAGAACCAGCTTGAGAACATCATGAAGGAAATCCGTACCCTTGCTCGACTGGAGCATGCAAATGTCGTTCGATATTATGGAGCCTGGATTGAGCAAACCCACTACCCGCGCATCCAGATCCCCTCTCAGGAGCCCGGGAAGCTTGTGTATGAGGACACTCAAGACAGCGAACTATACCAGCCCTCGGGCGATGGGAGTTTTGGTGTTGTTTTTGAATACTCGCACGAAGGGCAGCAGCAGTCTGTAGATGACTACTCAATCGATTCGCACGGCACTAGTACTGCAACGCATACATCAGAGAAACAGGTAGCACGCAGCCTGGAAGACGATGTTGAGTCAATCCCGCGTAACTTTAGCGAGCCAACATATAGCCAACTTTCTACATTCGGCGCATCTGACGGGGATATTTTTACCGACGGTTTCAGCAATGACAATTCTCGTCTCCAGGTTCAGCGCAGCAATCGATGCGGTCATGCGCTTCCTGCTGTGATTTTGCACATTCAAATGTCACTTCATCCAATTCCACTCAGCTCGTACCTAAGCCAACAACACATCAACGACCCTAAAACCCTTCTCCGCCGACACTGCTACCATCTAATCCCCTCGCTTAAGCTTATCCTCAACATTATTTCCGGCGTCGACTATCTCCATTCAAAGGGCATCATCCACCGTGACCTCAAACCAGCGAACATCTTCCTCTCTTGCTCCGAGGAACGAGACTTTAAAGGATGTATACCCTGTCTATCAAAAACGGGTATCTGCTCAAATTTCTCTCACCCTCGTATCGGCGATTTCGGCCTCGTCGCTGATATTTCGCACCTGAATGACCGCTCACCGGGGACCGAATCTGGGCCCAACAATATTCCGAAACTTAACCGGGTTGTGGGAACAGAGTTCTACTGCCCGCCTTTTTTTCGCGGGTACGGAGTCTCAGAGGCCGAGGACGAAGCCGGCCCTGTCCGCCCCAAAGAGGAATACTTCGATTATACGATTGATGAGTCACTCGATGTGTACGCTCTCGGCGTTATCCTGTTTGAACTCATATACCGCATCAGCACAAAGATGGAGCGACAAATGGTACTTACTGGCCTGACACGGGGAGTGCAAAGAACTGATGCTACAAAATCAATCCGCGAACGACCGGTGTTCCCTGTGGACTTTGATAGCAAGGTTGATCAGGGCGGGATGGTTTTACCTACTGGAGAAACCGTTGCGGAGTCACTAAAGATGTGCATCAGGGGGATGTTGGAGCTGCAGCCGACTCGGCGATGGAGCTGCTCAGATGTGCAGGAGCACTTGCAGAGGTTACTAAACATTGCGCTCAAGGCCATGACCACTTCGAGTTCAAACCACGCTACCTTGCCCTTATAGTAACAAACGAGACGACAACGATCGGCCGAATGCGCCCAATCATGGCCTTTTATATTCAGAGTTCTCCCCTCAATTCTTCATAGGCTGCTGTTGATCACTGCTTGCGTTACTTGGTATTCAGGGACTTATAAGTCGGTCAAGTGATGACTCCCACGTATATGGAATGTATTACTACGCAATAGCTAAATATAGATTAGAGTAACGATAGCTCCAGGTTCATTGATTCTTGACTCCTCAACAGTTTTCAATACCAAGCCGTAGCTTTTTATCTCTCACCTGTAAGGGTAAACGGCAACCAGCTTGGACCTTGCCCCAATCAACAGTATATACTAGTCAATTCTCCAGGACGAATTTCAGGACTTCAGCCGCGTACAGCGCCGAGAAGGTGGTGTTTTCTAACCAACGAATTGGCTGCGAACTGCTCGCCAGCAGTACATATTCTCAGAGTATGCTCTAACAATTACATACCGTGACCTGATGCTTGATGATCCACAGAGATTTTTGACTAAAGCAGAGTTTTACATTTATGTGGCCTTGAGCAGGATGCGAGGACAAATAATGGTTAGATTGGTCGTTTATACATGATATTTTGCTGCTCTGCTGTGCACAGCGATACTCAGAAATGAATCTATGGATCTGGAAAGAACAGAGAATGCAGTAAAGTATTTCATCACGGAGCCACATTCACAAATATTTTCTTGTATTTTGTCATTGTACAGGATGAAGGCAGAGCACTGCACGAGCCATTGGGGGTTGACCGCGGGCCTCGGTTCGTTCCCCGCATGATCGACACAACACTGCACTTCTAAATAACAAAAATGGTCCACAGCAGTTCTCCAGCTTCACGCCTTCATCCCTACCAGTACACTACACCACCAACCTACCACTTTCTGGACTACTGCAAAATGGGCGACAAGAAACTGTCCCCGCTCACCCACTTCCCAACAACACCCTATTCCGAGCCCCTCCTCCCACAACTCGCCATCCCCAATCCCTACTACACCTCCACGCACCACGCTCTTCGCGCCTGGGTCCGAAATTATGTAGACACGCATATTGCACCTTACGCACAAGAGTGGGAAGAAGCCGGCGAGATCCCGCTTCATGTGTACAAAACACATTGCGAGCACGGATTCGCCATTGTCCACCCACTCACGACACCGGAGGACTCTGCGAACCTGTCATTGCCCGGCGGTGTGAAGAGGGATGAATGGGATACGTGGTGCGGACTCATTGTCGCGGATGAACTGAACCGACTTGGTTTCGTCGGTGTGATCTGGGGCCTTGGTGGCGGAAACTCAATCGGGTGTCCACCTATTGCGCGCTTTGGAACAACCGAGCAACGGCGAAGGTGGCTGCCGAAGGTCGCCAAGGGAGAAATCAGGTTCTGCTTGGGGATTACGGAACCGGATGGTATGTCCCTCTTCTTCTTATATTGAGCTGTGGCCTTTGATATAGTGGATGCGAGCTGACAGCGTGACGACGGATAGCTGGCTCGGATGTCGCGAATATTCGCACCACTGCGGTCCGTCAGGGCGAGCACTACGTTGTCAATGGGTCAAAGAAGTGGATTACGAACGGGATCTGGGCGGATTATTGCACTGCTGCTGTGCGGACTGGTGGGCCTGGACGAGGTGGGATTAGCTTGCTGGTTATCCCACTGAAAGCAGAGGGAGTCACTAGGAGGAGGATGCATAACTCGGGGGTAAATGCGAGCGGTACGTTGAACTGAGACGCGGGGGGGTTCTAAGGGATGAACGAGCTGACGGGAGATTCTCGGCTGCAGGATCAACATTCATTGAATTCGATGACGTGCGTGTCCCAGTGGACCATCTGATCGGGAAAGAGAACGAGGGATTCCCGCTTATAATGTCGAGTGCGTATCCTTTATCGCCAGAGCCAAGTCCATCTCGACGGAACCCAGGTTTACCAGTTTGCAAGATGCAAGAAGAAGCTGACACGAAGCAGACTTCAATCCGGAGCGGCTTTCCCTAGCATGCGCCTCCCTACGTCTCGCGCGCGTCTGCGCAGAAGATGCCTTCAACTACGCCACGCAACGCTCAACATTCGGAGCCCCCCTGATAACCCGACAAGCGATCCAGGCCAAGATCTTCAAGTTTGGGCTCCTGATTGAGCCCGCGTACGCATTCATGGAGCAGCTGGTCAACATTATTGAGAAAACAAAGAATGAGCCTAGAGACGATGTGCGAATTGGCGGGATGACGGCGCTCCTAAAGGTCATGTCTACGAGGGCGCTTGAGAAGAGTGTGCGTGAGGCGCAGCAGATTCTAGGCGGGGCGGGGTATAATCGGGCAGGGAAGGGGGCAAGAATTGAACAAATTAGTCGCGATGCCAGGGTTCATGTCGTTGGGGGTGGAAGTGAGGAAATCATGATGGGGTTGGCGCTGCAGGAGGAGATGAAGGCGCTGGTAACGAGGAAGGGGGCGTTGGAAAGGAAAGAAAGTGAGAAGGCGAATCTGTGATTGTAATTGTGATTATGGAGTGGATTATGTAGCCTACAGGGGATTGTTGACTAAATTCTGTAAAATTTGTCCGGATGATTTTGTCTCTACTGGGGTGGGATTGCTATAGTCATAGTAATGTGTGAATGTGGCAATTAATATTGTGGGGGAAATCCCTGCAAGGGGCTGGTTTGGTGCACTCCTGATGCATGCCGGAACGGGCCGTCCCTTTTCTGTTCAGCAGTGGATCATTTATTCAACAGACATAATCTTACATTGTCTATGCATATTTATTCCCACATTTTATCCTTTCCTTCTTTATTTTTCTCCATTTGCAGCTATTTTGTTATTTTATTTTTTTTTTAAATAATAAATCCCTGCCCTTTTTGTTTTTCCACGTCAATAACTTCACTTCCCAGCGTTATCCTAAACCAATCTAACCCCTTACCCTTGTGACTGTCCATTCTACTTCAGTGTGCTTCATCTTCGCTCCTCGTTTTAGAAGCTCGCTTGTTGCTGGAAAGGAATCTACTTGACAGCGTTTTTGCTAAGAGCTCCAAAGGCAAACACTAAACCTGCGGCGAAGGTATTGGAGCAGTGTATCTGAACCCGGTACTGGACACAAGAACGGTCACGACCCAATGGCTCGCGATCTACGTTCTCGCACTGTTCTCAGCGATTTTAATTGTGGCAAAATCAGGAACTGGGCTGTCAAGGGTAAGAAGGCTAAGTGCCGGGGCGCCAAAACTCACCAAGCTGAACTTAGAGGAGGCAACGACCAGAAATCCAGCGATCGGAAGGCTGATGATCTGCAAGATACTAAACAGGACGGTAAAGACCACAAAGTCAAGACTCAGGAGCCCGGGGATCAGAAAATCCAAGGTCAAGAGGGCATCTCCCTGGAGATCTTGCCGAGCTGGCCTGCACAGAGTAAGTTGAATCAAGCCCTCCAATTCCCGTGTTGAAAGTAGTTGTGAGCTGACACCTTCAGTCCTCCCTGGAATCACCGGCGAGGACCTACCAATTGTATCGTCCAGAATCAGGGACTCAGTTCTAAAATATTACGTTGGACTCTCCGATGCCCCGGCACCGCTGATCATTCGAAACCTCGACTGGCGCGAGAACAATACTGGGGAACCGGAGAGAAAACCGCTTGAAAATACCAGACAGCTCCAGGCTGCATTTGCACAGACGCATGGAGACCTTGCTCGAACTCCTTGCGCTCCTTGCACGTCTGGAAAGGGTCCTTGGAAGACATGTGTAGCGAGGGAATATCTTCCCATTGGACATAAAAAGCCCACCGACAGGAATTGCGCGAATTGCCTCTTCGATAACAGAGAAGATTGCTGTCTTGGTCTTGGTGAGTGTGATCTACCTATGCGTTTTTGCTGTGCTAACTTACTTGCTGACTATAATCACTACATTTCCAGCCGAAGCTTCAGCTTCTTCTCGCATGCGCCGCAGTTCTGCACCAAGCCCGAATACCCCGACTCATGACTATGAACTTCGAAACAGAACTCCATGTGCTCTTTCATCCAAGAGGCGCAAAAGTCAGTCCAATGCTTCGGATGGAGAGTCGCCAGCAAAAGTCAAGCGTGGTCGACAAAGACATACTAAAGCCATCGATCAGTCTCAGCCCTGGCCTGGGTCTGCTAGTCCCCCTTCCTTTCCCATTATATACGCTGATGGCGGCAATCCTAAGGAGGACAGTGCCATGGACCGTCACCCCAAGACCAAACTTTTCCGATCAATTACCGCTCCGGATGAGGATGGCGCTGAACTCCCGTTCCCCTTGGGCGCGGACTCCTGGGACAACCTGCCTCGCTTAAGACGGGCCTGTTCAGAGATGGAGCACCACGTCAATGTAGCCAAGATGCGGATATGGCAACTCGAACACGGTAAGAAAGGTAGGCCCGAGGATCATAATACAGTGAACCCTTGGGATGCCTTATTGTGATAGGTGGAGGTTGCTTTGGATTTCTTTAGGTTCTCCCAGCCTTTGGCACCCCTACCTCTCTGATTTTGTGTTTTTCAGAGCTTTTTTTCAGGATCTTGTTTGTTATATCTAGGATATTTTTTTTTTTTTTTTTTTTTTTTTTTTTTTTTTTTTTTTTTTTTTTTTTTTTTTTTTTTTTTTTTTTTTTTTTTTTTTTTTTTTTTTTTTTT
>QPHH01000020.1:70064-244550 GCA_003574815.1 Aspergillus spinulosporus | reverse complement strand
CTTTTTTTTTTTTTTTTTTTTTTTTTTTTTTTTTTTTTTTTTTTTTTTTTTTTTTTTTTTTTTTTTTTTTTTTTTGTATGAGTAGTATCTCGAGACTGTGCATTGTCTATGTACATTACCACACTGAAGCTGAAGGAAATTGGACCAACCTCAAAGGCAATCTCAGTGACTGCGGAGGTAGTTTCTCTCAAGTAAACGGTGCAAATGTTGCAGCGAGGACCACTTACATCCTAGGATTTCCGCCATCTAAAGAAGCCATGAGGCCTTAGGCCAACTTTGCCTTGTGTATGAGGCTTACAGCGTACCTGGAGCCAGCACGCTTGATGAAACAATAAATGGGCAGCTCAGAGACAAATTCAGCCTGGCCATTACCCTCAGCTGGCGTTGGCTCCAACTATAGGAAGGAAAAAGAGTTTAGTTGCTCCGACTGCGTTCTTGAGATCCCCTCCAGAGCAAGGTCTCTATTTCCAAGTCACACACTGGTCCACTACCTTCAATTTCCCTTCATAGTGACCTTAGCTCTACTCTGAGAGTAATTCGCTTATTTTTATTTTTTGCCAGTTGCCTTGGATCCCTGGAATTGCTTTCAGACTCATCAGCACGACACGATACTCAAAAACAATCGCTTGTTAACTTACGACACAACCATCTCCAGGCATCTTACCCTTACCTCTCAAAATTTATCAGCTTATATAGCCTCTTCTGCCTCGATTCTTACTTCATATCAAGTTCATAGCTTATCAACTTCGAAGAGCTGTCGTACAAGGTCAAGAACCGCGAGCCCGAAGTTGACCAACATCTGCTTTCTTTATCCATTAATCCAATTACCAAATTCAGTGCTATATCCTGGCAGCAAACAATTCTGCTTCTGGTAGTCACAGATATCATGCTGCTGAACCCAGAGGCATTTCCGTTTATTCCTGTGCAGGCTTGAGGCGATCATCACAATGACGGAAACCAGGACAGATACCAATGTTGAGAATAATGATACCAGTTCGATGACCTGCTCAACGAAAGGCTAGGCTTTGAAGCAGTCCCTAACGGCTTTTGAGCTCCGTTTCCTAATTTTGTAAAGGACGCAAAAGATAATCGCTTTATACGCCTCTCCCTGAACGTACATTGGACTCCTAGATATCAAGTTATTCGACACCAGTTTATGGTGAGAATGCTGTGCGTATATTGGCTCCAATGATTTTACCTTTCATCCTTCAGCTTCCAGTTCCGAAACTTCCCTTCTGTATAAAACGCGACATCCAGCGCAGCAGACTACCGTGTATTCATACCTGCGGTTGAGAATTCGAATATAGATAACAAGTCCAGCGACACAACACTCCATTCGACTGAGTAGCCTGCAAGGGGACGCTGACCTCTTCACATTTTCATTTAAAGGAAAGATGATTATGAGGAGGCTCTGCGTTAATATCGATGTATGCTTTCCGATCGATTTTTTGGTGGATGTGAAGCCCTGGGTAGCCCTAAGTGCCAACCTGAAGTGCACTGACAGTCACCTCCAGGACTATCATTGCCCACTGAACAAGCCCTCGCGTAAACAAGTTGTCTCTGTTCTATCAACTAATCCAAATCCAAGCAGGAAAAATGGCCAGTATAGTCTTGTCCATCGAGTTTACGCGCTGTAGCAATCAGTCCATCATTCATGGCCTCGCTGCTTCCGGGTGACTGCTCGTCAGCCTTCCCTTCTGTTGTAGGAGCCTCGGTGAATGTCGTGCAGGGCGAAGTTCAGCACATGGTAGCTATCACTCTTGTAGTGCATAGCCTTGATCCTCTATTGAGAAGGATTCAACCAGGCAGTGGTGAAGAGGCCTTGACCAACATCAAGTTGACAAACCGGCTATAAAGCTACCTTTATTCGCCCTTTCTCGCCGTCTTATCTCTTCCATCTACATATCATTGTGTATTTGACTAAGCTCTCTGCGGTCAACCCGTTATCAAACACGTTCTTACACCTGACACCTCACCGCGTACAATATCCAACCTTCGCCATGCCCAAAGATATCGCCGTCAGCGATAGTGACCTCGACATCGGTGACTTTGGCCCTTTCCCAACAAACGCGATCTCACCAGAGGCCCCTCTTATTGATGTTGATATGGACGCCTCCGATCACGGCGACCAGAGTCCTTACACCTTCAACGCCACCTCTCAAGTGATGGCAGCCCCTCCTGCCACGTGCAAGCGAGGCCGCTGTGCTAGTGACTTTGAGGATGAGGCCGGACTTCACGAGGACGAGCCCGCAGCCGTCCGAGTTTGCAGCCAAAGGAGAGACGCGGCAAATATGAAGGCCAGAGCAAAAGCGAGAGCAATATCTCAAAACGGTGCTGCTCAACGTAAGTCCTCCAACCTCGTCCAATGCCATGCAAGACAAGGCGCTAACATGTACCATCAAAGAGCCTAGCCCCATCAAGTTCAACCTCAGCGTTAACCCCATCCTTCCCGGCATCACGGCTGGCAATCTTCCGATTCCTCCTCCAGGGAATACCAGCAAAACCATCCGCTTCTACCTTTTGTGCCCTGTACTTCGCCGACTCGACTGGCGCACGCCCAATGCACCTACGCCTGCCACACTAGAGAGCAAGCGCTGGGTCGGAGACACAGCAGACTTGGAAGCAGCTTTCGTCCAAACACGCGGGCTTATCGCTAAGAGACCCTGTGCGGGCTGTTCGGCGGGTCGGGGACTCTGGAAGTCCTGCGTTGAAAGAGTCGGCAAGAAAAAAAATGGTATCTGCGCCAATTGCTGGCAGGCAGGGGAGTTCTGTACCAACTGTTAGTCTTTGTTTCCTCTTCTATTTTTTGTGGATAAACATGAACTCACAACTCCAGTCAACAAGGCCCCGAGCCTCAGCGGGATGGCTACTACCCTCCGCACATACAGAAGTGTCATGCCGAACGAGCAACTCATCCCGTTTGTGATGGAAGACGAGATGCTTGACAGCCTCACGCGCTTGAGACGCACCGAAAGGGATCTCCTGCGACACATAGACAGAATCCAGACCCGCATTGCCGAGCTCGAGGAGAAACAGAGGAAGGAGGCCGAAACCATAGCGAAGGGAGAGGAGGGAGAGATTGCCTGGGATGAATACTGAGCGAGACGGTCTGGTTCTCGGGTACCATATGGCTCATATTCAGGTTGCAGACCGCTGAAGAGATCCGGGAAGAGAGTTTCCTTATTTATATATGGGATTGGGCATCAGTATGATCCTTGTGGCTATGCAGAGCGGCCGCCTACCCTGCATAATGCATAGCGCGTAGGACATTCCATGTAGCGGGTGCCCATTGAGTCGCTTTGACTACCTATATCGTTGATCGTGACCCATTTTATTCTCTAAATGAGCTTACCGCGGCACTTTTTCTCTTTTCAAGCTTTTCTAGCTTTTCTTTTCCGTTTAAATATAACAACAAAGAATAAATCTTCCTTATTTCTCCATGCTTAAGAGTAGGTGAAGATAATTCCTAAAGTAGACTCATATGAGGAGGTGAGGGGGCATGCCTGTGCAGGTGCTGGAGAATGTGGCCAGGTTCGTGGCTATAAAGTTGTTGAGAATGGCCGTTGGGAAAGCTCTGTCCACGAGGGATGAGAATGTAAGTGAGTCTTGAGTGAGTAGCGTTTAGTCGACATCCTGAAAAGTGTTGTATCAGCGTTGATGAGGCGTTGCCCTGTGTGCTAGGGTATGTACTGCTGGAGTATGTATCATATGTATATTATCTGAAGGATTGTAGCAGGCACTTACCCCTATCACATCTAGCCAATCCGCAAGTGTTTACTAGTACCCTACTTCGTTGATTTTTCACCACGGGTCCTGATTCATTGGGTCAGTCTGCAACTACGATGTCGCCATTGTTGAGCAGGAATCTCGAAGATACCCGGGACATTTGTGCTTTTGTTCGGCCTCGTCGAGTCTTGATTCTGTCATTACTGAGCCTCCTTATACATCGGGAACATTGGCAAGTTGATCGGGGTCGTTCCACCAGCCCAAAGCCCAGCACATCCCGCCCTGTCTATGGTATACCCATCAGCACCCTCCAAGCAAGAACGATCCGAAGCAGCAAAAAAAGACTTGAAACGGAGGAACTCACAGGATAGCGCAGCCGTAACCATCGTAACAGAATACCCGGCTGTCATAACCGCCTGGTCGCCGGTCATATACGCAACGGCCAACAACAGGAATCCCAGGCTCAGAATGCCCAAGTCGATGAAGAGCACCCACGAACTCCTCACCGCCGCAAGGAACTGGCCCAGCCCGCCGAAAAAGATGAGCACCCCGAGGAGAACGTTGGGTGTTTCGACGCCGCGCGCGTGCAGGCCTAGGGTTGAGATGAGGAAGATTCCTTCCCATGCATTAGCACACTGCCTCTCATCAACAGCTGGGAATGTCAGGGTAAAGGAATAGTACCGGTCGCAAAAGACAAGAGCCCCAATGGCGACGGATTCGCAAAGGTCCGGTGCACAGAAAGAGACCGGGCTGGGTGCGGTCGAGGTGGACGAATGTTGGGTGCGAGCCTCCCAGGCCCTTTTCGAGCTGCGAGGCGTGATCTGTTGTGTTGTCGGCCATGATGATATAACAGTCAAGAAGCAAATGAAGCGAAATAGAGATGAATGGGGGAGAGATGCTCGGGAAGAAGTACTGAGAGGAAAAGGGCTGAGTTCCTGAGAGCTGGAGCGGCGTCAACAGAGCCTGATTTATAGACTTAGGCGAAGGGTCATTTACCTACTACCTACTACATAGTACCTGCTGCTTCTGCCCATTTTGTCCCGCTCTTCTCCTCCGTCTTGGTAAAGGGGCGGGGTTGTTGGCGCGTTGGGAAGTACAATCTCCATTCACCGATGCAAATGGGGGAAGCCCTAGCTAGGGCTAGCACTGGACTGGATATCCAGCGAATCACAACAGCAGGCTACTCGCCTTCCTGCTCGGTAATATGCTGCTGACGATATCTTGATCTGGAAATTCAGGAAAGGGCTGTCGGATTGCGAGAGAGTAGACAATCAGTGCCTTGCAAGGCAAGAAGTTCAAAGTCAATAGATCCGTTTCCCCAGCCTGGCCAAACTGTAATCGCGAGAGTGGAGCTAGGTATTGGTCGATCTGCTCTCCTCTCGCAGATCTGAAGAGCTACGTATCAGTGCGTTGGGCGTTATTGAGTGCGGAGAACCTGGAACTGCGGGGATCGACGAGCTTGACGAGCTCTGCTCGGTACTACAGCTGATGTGCAAGAACCAGTTACCTAGGTATACTCACGTATACTCTGCCGAAGTCAATATGGAGAAGGCTGGAGGAAGAGCAGGTAGATCCCGCGTCAAATTCCGGCCTGCCGGCCGAGATTGACCCCGATAATCACAATAGTCACTATGTATCAACTGTCTTTCATTGCAGGGCCATGTTCGGTCATGCTTATTTCCAAATGCAGGGTATTATACAGACTCCTCGTAGTGAGCACCAGTCATTTACCAAGGCTGAATGCAAAAATGAGGTTATTATTGGACAAAACAGCAAATTCGCTAAGTAAACACTTTCGCCTGCTTCTTCAGATCCAAAAATGTCTTCTCATCATGCCCGGGGATAACCTGCCCCTTCGTGATGCGCTGCAGCTGCTTTAACCGCTGCGTGCTCCGGAACCAGGCCGGGTGGTCTCGGGCCAGCCATCCCTGCGGGATACCGTCAATCCACTGTTATCATTAGCTTGTTTCGGCAGTCTAGGTATAAACCCAGGGTGAAGAATGGCGTACATTCTCTAGAACGTGGCAGTGGTCACTGATGAAGAAGAACGTCCCGGTCTTAGGCATGTTGATCTGCATCCCAATGAGCCCGTCCGTGTGGCCTGGTAGATGGTGCAAGGTGATCCCCTGGCAGAAATCCATCGTTTGGTCGTTGAACGTTTTCCAGTTTCTGAAGCCTTGTCAGCAGGTACTCCCACTGAAGGGGATGAAACGAGACTCAAAAAAGTGCCGACATACAGCGACAGATTCAGATAATGTGCCAAATAAACCCCTGCATCGGCGCCCGTCGCCACAGACCAAAACGCCGCATTCAGCTCACGCTCATGAACCCAGATTTCGACCTCTTTATTATCCATAAACTCGTCCAGACCGCCCGCATGGTCGAGATGCAAATGCCCAATGATAATCTTCTTAACGTCCTCAACCTTGTTCCCGGTCGCCTCAATTGCAGCCCGCAATTCATGCTGCGGCTCGTAGCGTACACGGGCAAAAATATCCGAGACCACGGGGCCCCAGACTTCAGGATAATCCTTGCCACAGCCTGTTTCCCACAGAATCAGGCCCTCGTGCGGATGCTCAATGAGGATACAGTACATGGGCATCTGGCGGCGCTTGTTGACGAAGGACTTGCCCTCCGTCGACTTTGTAGAGGTGTTACCTCCACGGGTAACGAAGGCTTCGTCGCATTCTAGCCAGCCGACCTCCAGCACGTGGAATTTCGTGCCTGGAGGGCAGACGTTGGAGACGGCGTTGGGGACGGCGCCGTTCTGGATTTGGGATTGGATCGCGGACATGTTCAGAGGTTGTTTGAGGAATGATGAAGAAGAAAGAGGAGTGATAGGAGAGATGAAAAGAAGGGATATATGCAAAGCGGGAGAAGAGAAAGAAATGGCGGGGTCTTATATGGGGGATAACCTGATACTTGAAGCTCCCCACCAGAGACAACAAGACCGGCTGATAGTCGAACAGGGATCAGCAACCTCCACGTCATCCACCAGTCAAGGGCGTAGTGAGTACTTGTTTCTAAGCGTCACTGTGGGGTTGGGAAGCAGTAGGGGTTCAGTGCGGAGAAGCTCCTTTTCTCGGTAATAGGCTGGTGAAGGCTTCTCGGTTACATGGAAGTGAAGCCAAAGGGTCGAATACCGTCAATGAGATCCCTCTGAAGGGTCAGAGTCAGCTGTTCTCAATCCTCTATACATTGCATACTCACTGATTCCTTCACCTGCACTTCTAGCCCTAGACGTTGAACGTTTCACTTCGGTCAGCAACCATGGCCCACGCCTCGTTGAAACGCAAAGACCTCTTCCAACAACATGGCCTCATCGCTAACAAATGGGTCTCCTCGTCCAGTGGCGGCACATTCACTGTCACCAACCCAGCAACCCTCGAGACCCTCGCTACCCTCCCTGAAATGAACAGTGCAGACACCGAATCCGCCATCACAGCTGCGTACACAGCTTTCCACTCCTTCAGAAAGACGACTGCCCGCCAACGCGCTACCTGGCTGCGAAAATGGCACGCCCTCTGTCTCGAGAACGTTGATGACCTGGCTCTCATTCTAACCCTCGAGAACGGCAAGACCCTGGCCGAGGCGAAAGGCGAAGTTCTATACGCTGCGTCTTTTCTCGAGTGGTTTGCCGGTGAAGCGGAGCGTGTTCACGGCGAAGTCATCCCTGCTGCAAATGCCAGCCAGAGAATCTTGACCATTAAGCAGCCTCTCGGTGTGGCTGCTTGTCTTGCGCCCTGGAATTTCCCGATCGCCATGATCACGCGCAAGGTTGGGGCCGCGCTGGCAGCTGGGTGTACGACCGTTTGGAAACCAGCGGGCGAGACGCCGCTGAGTGCGCTTGCGCAGGCGGTCCTTGCCCAAGAAGCGGGGTTCCCAAGCGGTACTATCAACGTCATCACGACGCTTAACAATGTTGCTGAAGTCGGAGCAACACTATGCAAGTCCAAGCTTGTGCGGAAGCTCAGCTTCACGGGCTCGACACGCGTTGGCAAGCTATTGGCAAGCCAATGCAGTCAGAATCTAACCAAGCTGTCTCTGGAACTTGGCGGAAACAGCCCGTTTATTGTCTTTGATGATGCGAAGATTGAGACAGCTGTCGAGGCATGTATTCTCGCCAAGTTCAGGAACTCCGGGCAAACCTGTGTCACGGCGAACCGCATCTTTGTGCAGGAGGGTATCTATGACCGGTTCTCAGCAGCACTGGTCGAGAAGATCAAGACGCTGAGGGTTGGGAATGGAGTCGAGGAGGGTGTGTTCATTGGACCTCTGACGCATGAACGCGCTGTTGAAAAGGCCATCGCCCATATAAAAGGTAGCGCCTCCCCAGTCTGGCCCTCAATGCGTCACTGACTTTGGGACTGTAGATGCGCAAGAAAAGGGCGCCTCACTCCTCCTTGGCGGCTCCTCATGCCAGCCTAACAACCTGCAAGGTTACTTCCTTGAGCCAACTGTGCTAGGCAAGATGTCCACCGAAGCCCTCACCACTCGCGAAGAGGTCTTTGCACCTGTCGTAGCATTGTACCCATTCAAAACGGAAGAAGAAGTGCTCGCCAAGGCGAACGACTGCGACGTCGGGTTGGGAAGTTTTGTCATTACAGAGTCGATGCCGCGCATGTGGAGGGTTGCGGAGAACCTGGAAGTTGGCATGGTTGGGATCAACTTGGGTATGCTGAGTGCCGCTGAGAGTCCGTTTGGAGGCGTCAAAGAATCTGGCTATGGACGGGAAGGGGGACGCCAGGGTATAGAGGAGTACCTGACGGTCAAGAGTATTTTGATGAATGTCGCGGGTTAGGGCTGCTTGTATGCGTTTTATCCTTGACTTCATTCGACCTAGCTGAGTTTGAGGTCAACTTGGAAGCGGTAGCAACATTGTCCCTGGAACAATGCGTACTATGACTCTTGATTTGGGTTGATTGCATTTCACTATAATGGGATACTTGGCTCTCCAAACAGTACAGTTTTGAGTTCCAGCTGCCAGAAATGCATGGTACGACAGCCCGGTCAGGCGCGTTCACACCTGTCTTCCTAGTATGTCGGCAGATATAATACCAAGAAAGATCCTATCAACCTGTGCAGGCGCGCTGTCAAATTCACTGAAATATCCTACTCAAATGAATTTCTATCGCGAGGCGTCGGTAATCCCTAAAAGACTTGCTGTCTTTCAGGTGCCGCTTTGGAATACAAGCCATGGTGCCCTGTCTGATCTGAGTTTAGATCTGAATCTATAGATGCCTGCAGGGCCTTAGAGCCGGTTCTGGGAGGCAAATACGACGCAGATAGCGTTCAAATGATAACGAATAGGAAGGCGGAATTCTGTGCTAGGTGACATTTTACCTTAAATGCATGTGAGACATTCATCTAGAGGCAGAAGATATTGGGCTAAGCATTGTACTCGAGGAAATCCTGAGAGGAGCTTAGAATGAGGCCACTGGCATGGCTGCTCTGGGCTAATGGGTGCAGCTTCTCTTAAACAGTGCCCCTGTCTCTTAGCCAGCCTCACACTTATGGCTCAGGAAATAGCCTTTTGCTTCGAACTGTTTCCAGTGCACCATTCATGCGGACTCGTTACATGCGACAGTATGATTTCTAATGAGCAGATTGCATCTTCAGCATCAGCAGCCACATGAGTCGGGAGGTCGGCTAGAAGCGTATAAGCACCTTGAGGTAGCTGCATAGAATCCTCTGCTCCGCGCTCTGCGAAAGTCCAACGACCAGAACATGCAGAATCTCGATATGGTGGTTTTAGTATGTCTATCGAATGGGTTAGCGAGCCCTTGAGTCTCTAGAGCCATTTATGTGAAGCCTTAACGAGGACCTCCAAAGCTTCTTGAGTTGCAAGAGACTGTCAGTAGACTTACAAGGATAGTCCTAGTTCTCGAGAGAACCTAAGTGCCAGGAGCCAAACAAGCCGCCTAGCTGTACTCTAAGGCCTGGAATATCAGTAGAGGCATCTTTAATCCGGTAGGACGTCCTTATCTTGAATCTCGTAGGCACAGACAAACGATGATGCCTTGCTTCCGATTTCAGCAATCTGCCAACTAACTAGCCATAATTGGTTAAGCTACTCATATATGTTTACATAATACACATTAGCCTAGCTCCCCGCATCACATGACATCACCGATGGCCACGATAACGGTTCTACACCGTACTGAAGAGGATGCACCAAAAGGCAGCAGCATGAACCATGCAGAGCTCCGACGGAGCCTCTCGCCCACCAGATTCCGAAGCCAGTCGTGCAGCCTCTCTCGCTGGGCGCTCCTCTCGCACCGCTTCCCTCGGTGATAGCAGCTCACTAATCTCCGCCGCGACGCCAGAGCCCAACACCGCACCTGAAGCCTCATTTACGTCCTCAATCAGCCACAAGACTTCCGAAGATCAGGCAGATGGGATAACGAACACCCAATTTGACGATGATAATTTGCGACGCTCCCCTCTGTCACCGTTCGGTCCAGGCCCCTATAATGCCCCGCCCGCTCCGCCTTCTATCGGTGAAGATGCCGGTGAGGAAGAGGATGAGGAGCCGCGCATCGCGACTTCGTTCCAGCGCGACTCAATATCTGCGTCGGCCCAGAAGCAGCGGCAGGTCTATTTAGATACTGGTGGAGATGATGGGATATACCGGATGCACAAGTTTTCGCTCTATGAGACGGCGACGTGGTTCTATATGGTTGGTATGGATTTGTCGGATACGAGATTTCGGATTCTGAAGATCGAGCGAACATGCGATACGGACGAACTGAATATAATTGAAGATGATATTGTTTATACGAAGAGGCAAATGAGTCAATTGCTGGATGCAATCGACGATGGGAATAAGAGTTCGGGCGGGTTGAAGCTGAAGTGCAGTGCCTGGGCTATACTTGGCTTCGTGCGGTTTACCGGGCCTTATTACATGCTTCTGGCTACGAAGAGAAGTCAGGTGGCCATGCTAGGAGGCCATTATGTCTACAAGATCGATGGAACGGAGCTAATCTCACTTACCACGTCTTCGAGCTCGTCGCGGTTCAAGCCTGAGAAGAACCCAGAGGAAGCGAGGTACATTGCAATCCTTCACAGTCTCGACCTCACCCGAGCGTTCTATTTCAGCTACTCGTATGATATCACCCACACTTTGCAGAACAATATTAATCGAGAACGCAAACTACATGAGGATGGACTACAGAGGGATTTCCGGCAGGACTTCAATACGATGTTTATTTGGAACCACCATCTCCTTGCCCCGGCTATCATGAGCCTGAAGAACCCTTACCAGTGGTGTCTGCCTATCATCCACGGGTATGTCGAGCAGGCCAAGATGTCCGTTTATGGGCGGCTTGTGTACATCACCATCATCGCTCGACGGTCTCGGTTCTTTGCCGGCGCACGGTTCCTGAAAAGAGGCGCCAACGATCTTGGTTATGTGGCGAATGATGTAGAGACCGAGCAGATTGTGTCCGAGATGACTACGACCTCGTTCCATTTGGCAGGCCCAACTCTCTACGCAAATCCTCTATATACGTCCTATGTCCAGCATCGAGGGAGTATTCCGCTGTACTGGACACAGGAAAACTCCGGTGTCAGTCCAAAACCCGACATCGAGTTGAACTTGGTTGATCCCTTCTACTCTGCCGCCGCCCTACATTTTGATAACCTGTTTGCACGATACGGCGCACCAATATACGTCCTCAACCTCATTAAGTCGCGCGAACGGACACCCCGCGAGTCAAAATTGTTGAGGGAATTCACGAACGCTGTGGAGTACCTCAACCAGTTTCTCCCTGAAGATAAGAAGCTCATATATAAGCCTTGGGATATGAGTCGGGCAGCCAAGAGCCGGGACCAAGATGTCATCGAAACGTTGGAAGATATCGCGGGCGAGATCATTCCAAAAACCGGCTTTTTTCAAAATGGACATAGTCCGGAGACTGGGCTAAAGGTGCAGAATGGAATTGCGAGAACGAATTGTATTGACTGCCTCGACCGTACGAATGCTGCACAATTTGTGATTGGGAAACGAGCACTAGGGTACCAGCTTCATGCTTTGGGTATTATTGAAGGAACGACAGTTGAATATGATTCAGATGTTGTCAACCTTTTTACCGATATGTGGCATGATCATGGCGACAACATCGCTATCCAGTATGGCGGATCACATCTTGTCAACACCATGGCTACGTACCGCAAGATCAACCAGTGGAGTAGCCACTCTCGGGACATGGTAGAGAGTTTCAAAAGGTACTACAATAACTCTTTCCTCGACGCCCAGCGTCAGGAAGCGTACAACCTGTTTTTAGGAAACTATATCTTCTCGCAAGGACAGCCCATGCTCTGGGATCTTTCCACCGATTACTACCTGCATCACGCGGACCCCAGGTACTGGGCGAACAAAAAGAAGCCCAGCTATATCAAGTGGTATACAGAAGAGAATCTGAAGAAACGGGAAGTGCCCGTTCCCCCGGCTCCGCCGAAAGAACCATTATCCCGCTACGACGACTACTGGTTTGAATACTACCGCCCACTAGCGGTCTCCTCATTTTCCAAGATCTTTTCGTACAAGATGAACTCGACACTCCGCTACCTCCCCTTCCGCCCAACATCCACAGACGACTACAATCTCAGTCCCTTTATCCCGCGCATCTCCCACGAACAGCTTAACCGCGAACGACCCCAACGAACCGTCAAGATCCAAGAGCCAGAGCCTCTAGCCAACCCTCCAAACTCTCACCAGCCATATACGACTGAAAAACGCCCGGGGATAATGAAACCCCTTACTTCACTCGGAACACTCCACAACACAAATCCCGCCTCCAGCCACCCCTCCATGGATTCCTCCCTCACAAACCCCACCCCCAGCAAAGCCCAGATCGCCCAGTGGACACTCGGTCAGCTCGTGTCCGACTCCCTCAATCCCTCAGTGACAGCCGCAGAGGCCGAAGAGTACGAGCGCTACATTAACCACCCGCTGAAAGTGCCACTGGTAGTGACATCTGAAGATGAGCTAACCGCTGCATCAATACGAGAGCACGAGGCTAACCTGGACTTGGTCGAATACATGAATAAGTGCAACGTGGAGGAATATACCCTTAATGCGAACGCTGAAGAGAATCTAGCGGACTACGCGGAATTCTTGCATGTTTCCGAGGAGGGGCTCACAGTTGTCGAGGCGGATAAGGATAAGAAGAGATATAAGCGGTACGGGCAGTGGTTGAGGGGGAAGAGTCTTTTCAAGCAGAGGGTCGAGACCTAGTGCTGGACTAGGTTGACTTGATCTCTCCTATCCATCATCTTACCTATTGACATTGACACCCCTCGCGAAATCCCCTCAAGCGACTGCACACCTTGGTTTCCCAGGATTAGTCTGAAACCTGCATCAACTGTCGAGCCCGCGTGAATTTTCCCCGGCTGCCTCCTTTAGACTCTCTTCGGAGTGCCAATGGTACCTTTGCATCAGATGATTCCAACTGGGACCGGGGTGCTCCTCTTCAACCTCAGTTGAGAAGGGGAAAGAACCATTGGCTTGTATATAGTGCAACGCCGAGCATCACTGCTGAAGATATACTATTCGAAACTTGCGTGCTATTAAATGCCTCTCTTGTTTCATGTAGAAACAAAGTAGTAAGCGCTCACACCCTGGCGCCTTTCAAGTCGCACCTGTCCATGGCCGTCATATAACAATGAGTCTAACTGTTCGTCCTCGACTCCAAAAAATGTCAGCACTTGCCTTCTCCATTGCAGCCCTCTGCCTTGGGTCCAGTGACGTTTGCTGGAACTGAGCCTTGCGACAAAGTCAGTATAGCAGCAAACGGAGCAGCTTCCCCACACGAGCGTTTCTCGTCAATTCCCTTTTCTTCCATTCGCCGCTGTCGTATGATCTGCACTGACAAGGTACTTAAAATTAATCAATTCGGCCGTCTTGACACGCAATACAGGTGATAGTGAGCATTGAGCTAGGGCCTGAAGTGACTTGGCACTGCGTGTCGGCTCCGATATCCCCGCTGAAATACATCGCCCTACATGGGGAAACGGGTATAAAAGGGTGCAGGGGAAAGGATCTTGACCAGCTGTTCTGAGTGTACCCATTCAGATTCACAATCCATACATAGCTGGAGCAGCGAATCAAGGGAATTATTATGCATCGATATTTCGAGATTTTATACTTTGCACTGGTTGGGGGATACGCCAGGGCAGCTCTTGATATCATCCCCGGCGCAACATGGACTGCTGTAAGTAGAATCTGATCAATCCCGTTCTTTAAAAAAAAAAGAAAGAAAGAAAGAAAGAAAGAAAAACAATACAATACAAAAATAAATTAAAAAAAATAACATCCTCTAGACAAATACAGGACAGCACATTCAAGCCCACGGCGCCGGTCTCATGTACGATTCCTCCCCTTTATTGCCTCATTATCAACCACTAATACTACGCAGCGAAGAGGACGGAACCTACTATCTGATCGGCGAAGAGAAATCCAACGGGGCCCTCTTCCAAGCCGTAAACTGCTACTCGTCTACGAATTTAATCGAATGGACATTTGAAAACCAATTGCTCACTGTCACGGAAGAAGAGGGCGCAGACCTCGGCCCGAATCGCATTGTTGAACGGCCCAAGATCATTAAGAACGACAATACAGGCAAATATGTCATGTGGATGCATATTGACTCAACAAATTATGCGGATGCGAGAGTCGGTGTTGCCACGGGGGATAGTGTTTGCGGGGATTATGTGTATAGGGAGAGTTTTCGGCCACTGGGTTTCCAAAGCCGAGATATTGGACTATTCAAGGATGAGGATGGCTCGGCTTACCTGCTTAGCGAGGATGTGAGTAGTCAAGATCATTGATAGCCGTTTTCGAGGTTAAGCACAGGCTGATGGAAACAATCAGCGCGCATACGGCACTCGGATCATAAGACTTACAGATGACTACCTCGATGTCGCGAATGTGACCTTCGGCTGGGAGTACTTTGCTGAGTCCCCGGCCCTGATCAAGCGTGGTGAGACATACTTCATTTTCGGATCTCATCTGACAGGGTGGTCGCCTAATGACAATGTAAGTCCCATACACTCTACAGTATATTCCATAGCTTTACATGTGCTCAACTCACCATCAACATTGCAGATCTATTCCACCGCGACTTCCCTCTCTGGACCGTGGACAAACTGGACTGAATTTGCCCCCGTCGGCTCAAACACTTTCTCTAGCCAGGTCAATTACGTCCTACCTCTAGGCGCGGACAAGGCCATTTACATGGGTGACCGATGGGTCTCGTCAAATCTAGGCGCGAGTACTTACATCTGGCTTCCATTACAGATTGACGGGACAACGGCCACCGCGAGTCTTGAGTGGTATGATTCGTGGAGTGTGGATCTGGCCTCTGGCACTTGGACTGCAGAGGAAGATGAAACTGTATATGAAGGCGAAGACGGGACCCTCTCCGGCGGTGCCCGGCTCATCGACTGCTCCCGGTGCAGTGGCTCGATTGCAGCGGGGTATATCGGTGGTGCTGGGGACGGCGAGAATGACGGCGCTGTTACCCTTGAGGTCGACTACGCGACACAGAGTACGGACTCGGCGCGCGTAACTCTTAACATCCATTATCTGAATGGCGACACAGACCCCCGTTACGCCGCTGTGTCTGTCAATGATGGCGAGGCGCAGACGATAGCGTTTTTATCGACTAACCAACTCTCTCGTAGCGGAAGCAGCGCTGTACACGTTGACTTGGTCCAGGGGGTTAATACTGTCAAAATCTCTGGCGTGGAAGGAGGAGGGTGGGGGCCCGATGTTGATCAGGTGGTTGTGCCTTTGTAGGTAGTGCAAGATTATCAAAGTCATTAGCGGTACTGCTATGAACAAGTTCCGCAAAGATCGCCTGTAACGCTAGTAATGGCTTGAGCTGGCAGTTCCAATCTGTCTAAATTATGTGTTGTATCCAAAATAAGTCGGGTCATCAGAGTCAATCCCGGCAAGTAGACACTCCTTCAAACTCTCATCAGCCTCAACCAACATTTGTATCTCCTTCCCAAAGTTCTCCTTTGCCTCCCTTTGCCCTTGATCGGTATTCACATGCACAGGATGCTCGAGTGCATACCTAAGCAGATACACAGCGCCCTGGAGTTCTTTCTTCAACTTCCCCAGCTCTTCTACTTTCTTCCGATGTGGACGCTTCGATTCTCCCTCTTCTTCAAGGACATGAATCCAGCATGAACAGATCGCACCAAGCATCTCCCCCCTCCATCTCCATAGCCGCGGGTATGCGTTGAGAATCACGGCTCTCGTGACGGAGAGTGCGGATAGAAGGAGAGGTGGGTGAGCAGTGCTAAAGGGGTTCGAGAGTGTGCTGTAGATGAGCGGAATGGTCTCTTGAAGATACTTGGTTGTGTGAATGCCGATGTCTGCGCAGGTTACTGCAATCTGATCGAGAAGGAACGTTGAAAGACGCGGATGAGGAAACGAAGCGAAGGTAGAACCTGAGCTCGTCGTTGGATTCGTTGAGCTGATATGATGGAAGGATGGGATGAGATGGTCACGTAGGGTTTTTGTCGTTGTTGAAATAAACTTCTCCTCGTCTGTTAGCCGTTGAGTGGACGGGGTACTTTGGTTTGTGGCCGGCGATAATCTGTAGCTTGTTTGGACGAGGGAACGCAGCGCGGGGTATGCTTCGCTGAGAAGTTGGATAGAGTCATTTTCTGGCGTGATTGTTGGAAGGGAGTGGAAGAGTGGCCTAATGGCGTCCTCAAAGACAGAGGAGAGGTTTGTCCGGCGGAGAATATCTGATTTGCTTTCTCGAATGGGGACTAGGAATTGGGAAAGCAAGATACAGCCTAGGTGCTTGTAGAAATGGCTGCTGTCGTCTACCAAGGCGAGAATGGGCGGGACTAGGAGGGGAAAGTGGGCTTCGAGGGTGTTGATGTCAGTGGCCTGGTGTCTAGTCAGTATTAGACGAAAGTTTCTGGTTATGATATTACGCACCTTATACTGGTTGACAATCCAGGCAAAGACAGTCGTGATGTAGGCGTCTTGCATCTTCCATGGCCTCGTCTCAGGATCTAGGATACTCGAATCAAACCGTGGCAATGGAATAGGGTGGAAATTCTTTCGGCCAGATTCCGTGATGGCCGGGTTCTTCGCTTTGGCGAAGATAGGTCGGACTCGGCTTTTGAGGATCGATTCAATAGTTACCCAGAAAGACGATGTCTCTACGAAGTTCCTCAACATGGCAGTGGAAGCAGTGAATGCCTCATGTGTATTCCACGCGTCTGCATCGGAGGAGAAGCTTGCCAAAGCAATAACGACACTTGACACGCATTCGGACAGCTCAAATGGAACCAGGGCGTTCAACCGTGAAAGAACCGACACAGCGAGTGTAGACCGTTGCCGGCTTTCATCTTGCGCTGCATTTGTCAGCCAGATCAGAAATTCAGGTTAGGAGTTAAGGCCCACATTTTGATGATACCTCCCCTGACGATTCCGCGAAGACTGGTAACGGCAGAGCAAGTTCACTAGCCCAGGTGTAGAGTCTGTTAATGGCAATCCTATCCACGTCTGACAAATTTTCAGGTGACTGATTTCTCAGAAACGCCTCAGAAATGAGGAGGTTTTGGAGAATCTGTTAGTTGGTTAACATTGTCTGACGAATGAGATACTCGAGGTGCGTACTTCGTCGTTATCTGAGCTACTGTAGGTGGATATTTCTTGCCATAACTGACTGATAGTAACTGGGGTGAGATCTGCTAGGATTAAGTCTGGAATGGGCTCGAGTGCTGGCTGTTGAAGAGCCGCGCATGCTGCATCACGCAGTTTTTCCATTATCAAGATGAAATCTTTGGCAACTACTATCCTAACTTGCCATGGACGAGGAAAGTCAAAGAGCTGCGGATGCATAAATTAGTGTAAGAAGAGCGCACAAGATTATTGCTGATGTAAGCATTTTCTTATGAATCAACATTGTACACTAACCTCGCAAGTCTGAACTACAAGGCATTGTAATTTTATTTCTATTGATATTGATCATAGACCTATCTCTTCTCTCCTAGACTGAAGATACTTCAGCACCCCTTCCTTGTCTTCAATACCAGGATGCAGCAGCTGCCACTCAATCACGAGTTTCAGAGCATTGGACACCCAGGGGCCCTTCTTTTTGGTTTCGAATGCCTTCATGATCTCGTCCCCTTTTACGATATGTTTCAACTCACAGACATCTTGGAGATCCTGTTCTACAATATAGGAAAGGAATTGATCATAGCTTTGCACCACTGCGGCAAAGGCTGGCGTGTAAGTGGCTATGCTTGAAGATGAAAGAAGAAAGGTAGGGTCTCACCTTTGACAAAGTCCCCTCCTTGCATGATTTCCTGCAGAAGCGACAAGAGAACACAGAATCTCCAGTCTGCGCTCCATGATCGAATATGTAACCCAAGCTGCTGCCGAACTTCCGCATCTGTCCCTTCCATTCGGCCTTCTACCAGCGCGGTTTTCACATCAATGATGTTGCGCCAGTGGGTACCTGTTTGTTTTAGTATATTCACGGTCCTGTTATCCGCCCGTAGGCTATCCCGTGCGGCCTCCGCCATGCGCGGCGGTACTGGCTTCGTTCCCTGAACGCGTGTAGGAACCGCTGACCAAGGTGCAAATGCAACAATCACCCAGGAATAATACGTCTCGAGAGAGTCACGAACAAGCAAGCCGCGAACTCGACTGGCAGTTCCAGAATCATCCTCTGAACTCAAGAAGCGGTGGAGCGCATTGTAAGCGAGAGACCAAGTGGAATAGTCCGCCGTAGCATCGTCCTGGTAATTGGCGAAAATAATGGGATACAAATTAAGGCGATCAATGATGTGAAGCGCTCCACGTGGATCAGGGCCTTGAAGCATCTTTTGCACCTCTATACCCACACGTTCCCTACTAATCTTGAGCCTGAGCGCCGCGCCAATATCACCATGCTGCATTGCATTCTCTGTGTCTTCGTCAATGCGGAACCCTAGTCGGCTAGCAAAGCGGATGAGTCGCAGCACTCGAAGGGGGTCGTCTTTAAAAGTCTGATATGGCTCCATCGGCGTCCGAATTATCCCATCTCGCATGTCGTCCAAACCCCTCCCGGTAAGATCCTCCACCTTTGATTCATTCAAATTGTAGAATAGAGCATTTATCGTCGCGTCTCGGCGCAAGGCATCTTCCTCCGCTGTTCCGAACTCCATCTGAGGTGTCCGGCTATTCTCATTGTAAGCCTCCTTTCGAAGATTCACCAAATCCACATCGAAGCCAAATATCTTAGTTGTCACAGTTTCCAAATGCTTAGACTTCTCTGGGTTCGCTTCTATTTTATGAAGGCTGAGTTCCTTCTCCCCATTCTGCCCTTTATACTTATCCACGTTCTCTGGGATATCCAGATACTCTTTAAGCATGGTGCCAAATTGATAACCAGTCATGTTATTTATCGCAACGTCAATGTCATGGCTTCCCACACCCAGCAGCTTATCCCGCACCCAGCCACCTGTGAATCGAAGGACAGTCTTTGTGCCATCGCCATGTGCGTTCGCTGTGTCGCAATCTTGAATATACTGAGCGACGTCGAGAAGAAGCTCCTTCAACGTATTTTCGGAGGGAGTGAGTTGTATGGTCGGGAGCTGCTGTGAGGTACCGTCCACGGCTGGGTTCATGGTTGTAACGCCGGCTTCCGCGGCCGTAGTCGTAGAAATACGCCGCCTCTTCTTTGCGCGCGGTGAGGGAGAATCACCGATCTGATGACGGCTCATATAATGGCTGAATAAAGCAAGCTGTATTGGATTGCGGTACGAGGTGGGCTGGCGAAATGAGGGGCTTCTAGTAAAATGCGGCGTTCTTTGTGTTAGCCTGGTGAAGACCCGTATAGCAAAAGAGGAACAAGAAGAAGCGAACATAAAGGAAGGGTCATCCCGGGGTGAGACAAGACCAGGGGAAGCCTTCTGAGTCAACTCTTGGAGCAACTTGAAGGTATTATTACTGAGGCACGGCAACAAGGCCCAGCGAGCCTTGAGCGGCAGCCGACGATCACCGCCTTCATTCCCTTGAATGGCTTCTGGCAAGTCATCTTTAACATAGCTGTGGTAATCGAAGAACTCTCATTGAATTAATTCTGTCATCCGGCAGGCTGTAGTATATCTTCTGAGTCACAAGCCGAGGTGATGTGCCAGTCATTGCGGTCCGCTTGTCCTGAAGAATTGCTCCACGTTTATGCGCAGTGAGTTGGCTTCAAACTAATTGCCGTGCTGCCTCACCTTATTTATCGCCGTCATCTTTCGCAACCCGAAGGCACCCTGACCGTTTGCCGCGCCGTAGACATCTTGCCGCCATCATTCAGCTTCTTCAACTCGCCATTCCCTCGAATGGGCTAGGTCTAGAGCTTCATTTTTTCCTATTTTTCGTCTGTCGGAATCCATTCGGTGTCCATGACATCGCCCGGAGATGCTGCTCCGGTCAAACCTCCGCCGTCCTTCTCGCCCGGCGTACCTCGAGTCCCATCCAAGACGAGATACCCTCAGCGCCGTGACTCGTCTGCGTCTTTGGACACGGAAAGGGTGGAGTCCAGAATAGCGTCGTCTCCCACCACCCCGTTGTCGAATACCGATCTTCCAATCCGGTCTGCGTCACCATCCGCTCGATCCATCAGATCATCGACCCCTCAACTAGGAAGAACGTCACTCGGGTCACCCTTGGATGGGCGCGCGGATACTGCTCTAGATACGCGGTCTCTAATTATCCGGTCTTTTTCACCCGTTGTTGGTGTCTACGCATCTCCAGACACTGATGAACTGGTGCGTCAGAAAGGGTTCAAGGGCGGTTTCTGCGAGCTGATTCGACCCTTCGGAGAAAATGTACCAGGTAAACTGGTTGTTCGCGACAGCGTCGGGTCAAGTCGTGGCTGGGAAGATTATGGAGTTCGGTTTGTCGACCTGGGGGACATATGTCGAGCCCCTAATGACCCAAGCCAGGGATACAACTCTTCGCTAGCCCAGGTTGAAGCAGTCCTAGAAAAGCAGCTGGATTCAGCCGATGGTCCACCAAGCGGACCATTACATTCTAAAGATCTAACAGGTCTTTCCTCCACTTCACCACTATATAAACTATATCTACGCCAATTGTTGTCAATCGCGTCAGCGTCACCCCATGAGACATTTCGCCATCCTGTCGCAAGTGTGATTGCTATCAGTTCTCGCAACCCCGCACCCCTGGAATCACTCCGACAACTGTATGCAGATACAAATACTGGTCCACGGAAAGTGCCCGAGTGGATACATCCAGAGTACCTTCGGTATTATGTCCTTGTCCATGACGAAGACCGCGATGATATTTCGGCGTCGACCAAACTCTATGATCAGATGAAGCGTCATTTCGGCTTACATTGTCACCTGCTGAGGTTACGCAGCAACCAGTGTGTCGTCACGGACGACGATAGTGTCCAGGTGCCGGAATGCGAGTGGTTATCACCTTCGGAACGGCTTTCCGAACAGCCAGGTATGCGAAAATACATGTTACCATTTTGAATATAAACGCTAACTTTCCCAGAACCACTTGTTGACCTCGACTCGGACGGTCTTTTATATCTATTCGACTCTGATGTAATGGCAATCAAGGGGTTTGTTCGAGAACTCGTCGCGCAGTCTATTGTCCCGTTCATGGAAAATAGGGTTGCTGTCTGGAACGATCAGGTAGCGTCGCGAAGGCGTGGTATCAGCGGCAGATTCATGTCGATATCTCGCAAATGGGCCGGTTTTGGATCGAGCTCCCGTTCCAGCTCAGGCTCCGGCGGAGCAAGCGGAAATTACAACGTATCCCAAGGCTACTATCATTATGATCACTCGGAAGCAATCCTGCGGAAGATGGCAGACTATGCCTTTATGCTTCGTGATTGGAAATTGGCTGCATCCACATATGAGCTCTTGCGTTCAGACTATGCCAATGATAAGGCTTGGAAATACCACGCCGGCGCCTACGAAATGTGCGCAGTCAGCACACTACTAAACCCTCTCGGGGCGGGTTCAAAGATAAAAGTCGAGAGCATCGACCAAATGTTCGACACTGCCTGCTATTCTTATCTGACTCGATGCTCGGACGCCCCTATAACGTTACGTTGCCTTACACTTGCCGTTGAATTATTGAAGTCGCGGGGTGGCTCCGCGGCCGAAAGCGCAGCCAAATGGGCCATGCGGGCCATGGACCTTGGCTTGGTAGAGTCCGTCGGCCAGGGCCTCCTAAGCGAAAGGATTTCTTCATGCTACGCTTCACGAACACCTCCTAACGGGTTACGATTTGGCGTTCGCCGTCGCAAGGCCGGTATGTGGAGTCTTTTCGCTGCAGACATGTGGCTCAAACTTGGAAAGCCATCGCTAGCCTCAGCCTCTCTTGAGGAGGCTGAACGTCTATATGCAGATGTTTTGGGCAGTGATGGTGTCTTTCCAATGCCGGAGATGCAGACCTTTGTAGATAACCTTCGTCTCTCTGTGAAGGTTGGGTACCTCGAAGCTCGAGGGTTGGATGTCAAGGAGGAAACAGGCAGTACGAATCCTCTGGACGATGAGGAGACCAGCGAGAAGCTAGATAAACGCATGAACCGGCTGTCTATGATTGGCAACCTTAACCCCTTAGACACTGCGACTCTTGCTCAACTTCAGACAGCGAGAGAAGGGGATAATGTGCTAAGTGACGATTTTGAACGAGCATAAATATTTGACGATGACAGAAATGAGGTGCATCGCAGGCTGAATAGTATAATAGACTTTTACAAAGTGGTCTCACGCGAGGCTTGTATACATTTTCCACTCTTCAGCTTTCTTGGTAGTTGTTCCTTCAGTCCGCGAAATACTCTCACTGGTTGCCAGGATACCCACCACGTGATACCTTACCTTTTATCGATAAGGCGCCAACAAACCGTTGATGGAATCATGTTATAGGTTGCGACCAACCTTAGATTAAGCGCACACACTGGGTCATCCCATAAAAGGGCAGATGCTGGCAGCCTCCTGAACCTCTAGAAACTTTCACACAATCACATAATCAATATCGCCGACGTTGACCATGAGCGACCTCCTCAACTATGTCCTCTCCCAGGACTCCTTCAGAAAGTACAGTAAATCCCATACAGCACGTCAGATCTCCAGCGCTAACATCTCTCCTTGTTTTGGCATCAGAAACCGCCTCCCTTCCCTCTACTCCGATTTCTCGATTCAGAAGAAGACGAACCCAGACGGCTACCAAGTGAATGTGGCGGCATGGGAACAGGCTCTGACGAGAGCTGCGAGGAATGGGTATATATCCTCACACACGTTTTCGCAAAACGCCGGTGATGGAAAGGTGCAACGGCGCAAGGCGAACCACTTGATACTGCACGTTAGTGAACGACTCTTGAGGGATTTGGAGACTCCGGAGTTAGGGCGGCCGGTCGCTCTGGGGGCTGTTTTTGTATGTTCATCTTTAATTCCGGGAATCAAGTGTGGTAGTTGGTTTTCCAGAGCTAAGGCGTGCTTTACGGTTATAGGAGGAAGCCGTGTGGAATCGGACTATGGTTCCGGTGCACTTATATAAAGCCAGCGCAGCGAGTCTGCGGAAACCGCAATGGGGCCTTATTGATACGACAGCTTTGAGCCCTTGGAATGTCATGGCGTGGGGGTTGAAGCAGATACGTGGTGTTGTGGTTGGGTCTGGCTCCGATGCTCCTAGTTTGCAAACTCAGGAGTTGGTTCTAGTGAGCAACCTCCAGGTATGCGTGGAATTCGGGAGTCATGATATGATCGACACTTATACACGATTGCTAATTACGGTATAGGAGGCTGCAGAGAAGCTTGCCAAGCAGGTACTGGACGCGAACCCTTCTAGAACAGATCTGGTTTTTTCCAAAGAAAGCTTTGTGGAAGCCTTTGGCACAATTCTAAATGAGAACAGCGAGCTCTCCGATACTGACTTCGATATTCTACTGCTCTACTTATCCCGCGACAAGGGTGCCATCGCATATGATGGTAAGGTATGTAAAGCGGGCTATATACTGAATATGATTAAGGCTAAATATATGCTAGACGGTCAGGTTCCGGCCCACGGATGATTCTCCAAGGGAGATTACTGAACAGGACACGGCAATTTCCTTGATCAAGTCTCTTACAGCAACGATGATGAGGCAGGTTAAGAGTCTGGAAAAGAAGATCGCCGAGCTTAATGCAACCGCAAAAGCTGCTCTCGGTGATAAAAATCGCGTATCAGCCCTCGCTGCATTGCGGTCAAAGAAGCTCGCCGAGCATAATCTACAGCAGCGACTTGATACTCTCGCACAGCTCGAGCAAACCCAGCTCAAGATCGAACAGGCCACGGATCATGTCGAGTACATCAAAGTGATGGAATCCAGCACGGGCGCCCTTCGAAGTCTGAATGCTCAACTCGGTGATGTCTCTAAGGTTGAGGATGTCGTCTATGAGCTGCGTGAGGAAATGTCCAAAGTGGACGAGATCGGAAACATCGTGGGTGAAGCCGAGCCACAGATTGATGAAACTGAGATCGACGAGGAGCTTGAGGCACTGGAGTTCAAAGAACGGGAAGCGAAGGAAGAGCAGGAGGCAGAGGAAACCAGGAAGCAGCTTGCCGAGCTCGACAGCCTTGGTTTGGAAACCAAAGGGGCTATCCGGAAAGCACCGGTGGGGCAGAACGTCGATTCTGCCTTGGAAGACAGCATTGAGAAGCTGTCCCAAATGTCGGTCGAAGGAGCTTGAGATATTCTCGCGGAGCACCTAGAGATCGCCCTTTCTACAATGAGAAGACTAGCATAGAGGTACTGAGGGACCGGCGCAAATCTAGCTATTGCTGGAGTTCGAAACCGTCTGAATGTCGGCCTCGCTGGCGAGGCCGTTTGACAGATTCAATGCGGCGTTCTCTGGATTGGACGCACTGTTGGAGATGGGAACCGCCTGTACATCGCCCTCGGTCATATTATTTATCAGCGAATTCACCACACCACCTATCCCACTTAATGCTTGGGAAGAATCTAGTACCGGGCGAACCTCTGTCCTGTTGTCAATAGTATCCTGAGGATTCATTGTGCTTCTCTCGTCCACATCTTGCGGAGATAACGAAGTCTCGATTGGCTGATCAACGAATTGGGCACTTCGTGGTCCATCCGAAGTTGCTTGCAAAGCGTTGGGTATCGTTGAGCGGATAATAGCATCGTTTTTCTTTCGCGCATTCGCAATCAATGCCTTGAAATCAGTGTCATAGTTCGCCGACCACTCTTCCGTATTAAAATCCTTGTTCATTACAGCGTTTGTGGGGTCGTTGGGAGTGACTGAGTTTCCTCCCTGGGTCCGCTCCCAGACGTCCAATTCACGCAGTAACTCTCGTTTCGGTTTCGGTGTCTTAGAGTCACAGTTGGCGTTCCACAAGTTCAACCACTCGGTATGTCGTCTTTGCAGCAAAGCTCGCGGGCCCCAGTTTGGTATACCCAAATCCTTCAGTTTCTTTCGTAACACTGTATCTTTCAGTAGAGAATAGTTTATAACAGGGAGTCTTTCTGGTGGTTTTCCCGTAGCTACTGGAAACGATTTGCGCGGTCCAGGTGCTAAAGAACTATAGGCGTTGGGATTAGCACTATTGATAGCAACCACGCACCAGTGGTATGATGATCTTACCCATAAGCCGCTGGCTTCGGGTCCTCTGGACTCCCTGTGCAGGAGTCAAGATGACGGAACACGGCCTCTTCTTTCATCCTCCGTCCACATACAGGGCACGGCACTAAACCGTCTGCAAATCAAAGTTAGCGGATACCAGCAATGAACGCGTTTAACATACCCTGCATATAGTCCTCATCATTGCCATCATCTGTAACTTGAATTGGAGTAGCCTGCGGCTGCCGAGAAGCCCCTCGACTCTGTGACCGCGTGCGAATACCCTCCTCAGGAAGACCATCTGGGCCGACAACGGCATTCGGCTCTATTTTCCGTTTTTTTGATGCGGGCCCTTCCATGGCCAGATCTTGACTATCATCTGTGCTAGCTTGGGCCTTCCTAGCTAGCTGTAATATGCTCGGTCGAGCATTCTTAAACCCCTCAACAAGCTCCTGCACCACCCAATTGCGACGCAACTTCAGCTCCTGATCAGAACTCCGGCATGTAGGACATTTTCCCTCTGTACTCAAGCACCGGCGGATACATAACGAGCAAAATGTGTGGCTGCACGACGTTATCACAGGGTTGTCGAAAAAGTCCTTGCAGACCTGGCAGCGGAGGGAGGTTTCAAAAGGCGCGAGAAGTGTTAAGGGCGTGTCGAGCCAATCGGTCGAATCGGGGAGGTCAAATGTCGGCTCCATCACTTCACACGCGATGGTAGCCGCCTTCCAGGTATAGACTTCTCCGCGAAGCTCTTGCCGTATCTCGGTGTCGTGAGAGCTTGGGTAGATTCAGAATGGCGTTTCTCGATTGGGGAAAGAAATGGCGGGCCTGCGCCAAGACCGGCTGACTGATACGCGTTAAGTGGTTCGGCGTCACGCGTCGATCTTAGTGCTCGCTCCCTGCATCTCCAATATACAACAAGGTCGCCAAATTTTATCAAAGGATGGCTATCGCTGATCATAAAAAGTACCTGGCGGAAGCTATCATTCATGAACATCGTACAGTCAGTAAATTAAAATTGAGGCTCAATTCTTAACCTGACTTGAACAATAGGTTACATATCGCTCGCTGGGCCGAGCATTGAGAGTACACAGCACCCTCGCGAAGCAGTAAGTTGATTGAGTCATTATTGCATTCAGATATTGAATGTGGACAGAATGCTGTATGAGTTTCACCTGAATGAAAACTCCAAGAAACCGTCTAGCGTGCACGCCACCTACGTTCTCACGGGGGTGCCCAAGCCCGCCGAACCCGTGAGGAACGGAGCCGTTGCCAATGGCAATGGTGACAATGAGGACGATATCATGCCGAGCAGTCCTTATATCAGCAGCTCGCTGCCTAACCCAGAAAATGAATCGGACCAAGTTCCTATGTCTGCCGTACTGCTGGCGCGGGAGGAAGATCTAGAAGGCAAGTACCGACTCACAGTGACGGGCTGACCCTGCCTCTTAATACATCGCTAATTGGCGGTATAGATGCGAAATCTACATTCGAGTCAATATCTTCTATATACATTTATAGCCTGCAACCTACCATATTGCAGGATCTCAATGTCCTCACCGATGTCAGTCGCGAAATGCTGGTTAACCATGCGCAAGAGGATCCACTGGAGTACGGAAGGCAATGGGGGATGATACAAAATAACAATGTCAAGGTACGCTCCGTCTACATGTAGGAACTTATCACATAAGCATTTTCTTGCTGACTAGAAGTCGAACAGAGGAGAGCAGGTGCACGACCACCACCTCCCTCGAGTACGGTGCCAGCAAAGAGACCTGTGCAATCTGAACCCGTACAGCCAAGAAAAGCAGAAACCAAGAACGAGGAACTTTCCAAGCCTCTGCAACGCCAGAATTCTGCTTCATCAGCAAGGACGAACGAAAAGGCCCCTCCGGCGAACAAAGAAAAAGGCAGCTTATTCAGTTCTTTCGCTAAGACAAAACCGAAGCTGAAGAAAGAAGATTCTGCTACACCAGCTGCTTCTGCTGCTGAGTCGGTGAGTCTCTATACGTTGTTTTACTACTATTGTGCTTACTAATGGCCTGATAGGCTGCAACAAGCGGTGCCGAAGATGGTGATTCTCTCCAAGCGATCTGATGATATGTTAACTAACGGATGACAGTCGTACTTGACGATGCTTCTGAAGACGAGCAAGAAGATCTCTTCCCGGAATCGAGGAAGGAAGGCTTGAGTGAAACTCGCGAAAGCAGAAAGGAACGAGAGGAGAGGCTTAGAAAGATGATGGAAGATGACGGTTGGTTGGCTTCGAACATTGTGCATCAGCGAAAACTAATGAACGCAGACGAAGACGAAGAGATGCTTGATGCTACAGAACCGCCAACAGAATCCGAAACTATAGACAAGCCGCCCCCCGAGCAGGAGGATCTCAAGGTTGAAGCCACAGTCAAAGGCGGTCGTCGCAGAGGACGGCGGCAAGTCATGAAGAAGGTGGTTAAGAAGGATAGCGAAGGCTACCTAGGTGAGTTTTTGCTGTTACCCGGCGAAATCCCAGACTTAACTAAATTTTTTTCCCCTAGTAACTGTCGAGGAACCGAGCTGGGAGTCATTCTCGGAGGATGAGCCTGCACCGCCGCCGCCCAAGAAAAAGCCAGGAGTGAGTGCGCCAAAAGGGAAACCTGGGGCCAAAGCAGGACAGGGGAATATCATGTCCTTTTTTGGCAAGAAGTGAGGTTCAACTCATGATCTGTGGCGGGGCTAGCGTCAGTCTGGGAAGGCCGTGCGTTGGAAAGGTCTGATTGCTTGCCGACTTTAATATGTATATTAATTCCAATGCTATATGACTCCAATGTGGCAATGGACAGTAGCATTCAATATGACCCTGGACCGCGTGGACGAATGACCTTAGCTTTCAAGCTGTAATGGGGATGATCGCCGGGCTTGGAGATCTGCACTCGCTTCTCCGCATTTCAAGACCAGCCGCCATGTGCAACTTTCGACAACACCACCCCCTCCGAGTCGTTGGGGTCCAGTCCCCTTTTAATCCTCCCATTCATCCGATGGACATAGTGAATGGACCTGCTGGACGGTATTTTAAGCCTCAGTCAGTTGAATCCGTCTTCAAGGGTCAATCATGACGCTCCCCGCACTCGTCCTTGCCCTGTCTCTCCTAAGCGCAAACGCAAGGGAGGCTGCGGCTTTGAGAGATGAGCCAGCTATCCTCCGGCGGGCGTGCCCCGACTACCTTTCTTACTCTACAACTCCTCAGTAAGTTCTTGTCTTTGTCTTTCGAGCCCTGTCGGTGCAAAGCTGAGATCTGTGCTATCAGCCCTCCCTACAGCGGTGGCCCGTTAAATCTCCCATATCAAAGACCAGCAATAGAATGCAGAACGTTCAACTCATCGGCAGTCGAGCAAGTTATTGAGGACGTCACATCTCGCATGGTCGACAAAGACCTTGCCCAGCTGTTCCGCAACGCCTTCCCGAACACCCTAGACACTACCATCCGCTGGCATACCGATGGCTCAACGACAACGATACGGCAGAGCAAGAGCAAGAAACAAAATGAGCAATGGACCGGCCCACAGACCTTTGTCGTTACGGGAGACATAAACGCAGAATGGCTTCGCGATTCAACAAACCAACTAGCAAATTACCAGACTCTAGCGAACCAAGACCGGCTCCTCTACAACCTAATCCAAGGCGCAATCAACACACAGGCTGAGTTCGTCATCCAGTCGCCCTACTGCAATGCATTTCAGCCGCCACCTCCAAGCAGTATCCCACCTGAAGCCCATAACCAGGATGACCAGGTCCATCCCGCGTACGAACCGTCCGTCGTGTTCGAGTGCAAGTACGAGCTAGATTCCCTAGCCAACTTCCTCGCCCTTGCAACAGACTTCTACGAAAACACGGGGTCAACTGAATTTCTCACAAGCCGCTGGTACACAGCACTTGATAGGCTTCTCACCGTCCTAGACGCGCAGTCCCAGCCAACCTTTAACGCGGAAGGCCAGTTCGTCACGAATCAGTACACTTTTCAACGCAGCACAACCCTAGGAACTGAAACACTAAGTCTAGCCGGTGTCGGAAACCCCCTCAACAGCGGGACAGGGCTCATTCGCAGCGCGTTCCGTCCTAGCGATGACGCAACGATCATGGGCTTCTTTATCCCCGCGAATGCCCAGATGGCTGTACAGCTAAACAAAACAGCAGCTATGCTCCGCGCTGCCGGTGGACATGATGACCTTGCAAACAATCTTCAGGATCGCAGCACCCGGCTGAGAAGGGCAATCCAGGACAACGCTATAGTCAACCACCCTAAATTTGGCGATGTCTATGCGTTCGAGGTTGACGGGTATGGATCCCACGTCTTCATGGACGACGCGAATGTACCTTCCCTCCTTTCTCTTCCAGTACTTGGCTACCTCGATAAAGAGGACCCTGTATATCAGAACACGCGCAAGATGATCCTCTCCAAGGACGGAAATCCGTATTATCTCACCGGCTCTGCATTCCACGGTATTGGTGGTCCGCACAGTACGTCTAACCTCCTGAATTACACCCTGATCCTGGACTATAGACATAACTGATTTTGAATACAGTCGGCCTTGAAAACGCTTGGCCCATGTCCCTCTTGATCCAAGCACAGACGTCAGACTCAGATAACGAGATAAGGGAGTGTCTGAACCTTGTCAAGAACTCGAGCCTGCTTGGTCTTGTGCATGAGTCTATCAATGTTAATAACATCGCCGAGTACACAAGGCCTTGGTTCGCGTGGGCTAATTCGGTCTTTGCCCAGACGGTGCTCAGAATCGCGGCTGAGCGGCCGGCGATTGTTTTCGGAGAAGGGGCTGAGCCGTATGTTCCCTAGTTGCAGGTTTATACGGAGGGAATGGAATGATCCAGACCTTAGCACTAATAGTTATATCTGAATTTAATGGATGCTAGGCTTGTATTAAACTGGATTCGTGGTATTATTCCATCCATCATGGGTATATTAGGCGAGCTATACTCAAGTACAATGCCACCGTATGCATAAACGTTTCCAAGGATTAGCCAGGTCTCCATCTATATACAATAATCATGCAAGTGGCGCTCGAGACATAGATATGCATTATCAAAAAGCCAAAAATCATAAGAGATGGCGTCGAAACAAATCATATAAGAACCCTCCTCAGCCCTTCTGTTCCACCCAATACTCTCCTTCCTGTAACCGGGCACCTCCCCTTTCCGCTTTCCCATTTCCCGTGCCGGCTTTTCCCAGTCTTTGCTGTCGACTCTGTCTCATTCCCATCTCCATCCGCATCATTGCCATCACCAGAATCGTCCTCCCAGGCCGCCCCAGCACCATCCCCATTCATAAAGTCAATCTGGCGTTGATGCTCCCCATTCAGCCAATGAAAGATACATACGTAGCAGTAAACGTAGCCCGTCTGGCAGGCAGTGGGATTGGTGAGCTGTTTCAGGCAGATAGGGCAGGATGAGGCCGCGTCGGAGTCAGCGGGTGGGAGGGGTACGGTGAAGATAGGTAGGTACGAGGAGGCGGAAATAGGCGGTTGGATGCGTTTGTGAGGTGTAGAGGATTTGAGCGCTGATTTTGGAGACTGTGGGTCTTGCTTTTGCTTATTTGAGGGTTTAGATTTCCTTTCTGAGGGTGAAATCATCCCTCTTGTAATGGGCGCCGGGATATCGAGGGTGTCGGTGGCCTTGCGGGCGAGCTGGCGCGAAAAATCGCTGGCGTGCCACCATTCGAGGAATTTGAGTGCGAAGATGGACGCCGGCAGAAAGTAACGAAGAGAAGTTAATAGTTGCGGGTAGATATTCTGTGGGCTGAAAAGGCCTAGGAGACCGGAGCCTGGACGGGATCGCGCGCTGCGGGAGTTCGGGGTTTGAGGTTTGCCTTCCAGGATTTTGGCAATGGCCTGGTGGTCTGCGGAGCTCAGGCGACGGATGCGGGTGCCGATCAGCCAAAGGAATGGGGAGGAGTATTTAGTGTTGTCGAAGAGGTAAGCTAGATTGAAGGCGAGAATAGAGAAGTAGTAGGCCGCGTTGACGGTGGGATAGACATTGCGGAGGAACCATTTGTAGGCGTGCATGAAGCGTTGACGGATAGTCGGGTGTGGTGGTAAATCGTCGCTCGGATTATATCGAGGGCCACCATTCATGATCAGCGACGCTTGTGGAGCAGCGTGGATATCGTAGCCTTCGTCTAGCTTGCGCTTGAGATAGGGTATGCCGACCATGACAAGGAGGTTTTTCCACACGTCCGAGTTGCGCAGTTTCAAGCTCTCGCGGACAGGCCCGGGAGCACCGAGCTGAGCGCGAGGTATCTCGCCATTCTTAGTTAAGAGAACGCGCTCGCGCTTGAGCGAGTAGAAGTTCTCTGTGAAAGAGCCGCCGAAGTTGCGGAGGTAGTACCGCTCAACGATAAGGGAAAGCAACGCGTAGACCTCATCAAAGGAGTTCAGGACACGCAGCAGATATCGGGGATGACGGTGCGTAGCAACAGCGAGAATGTATCGTATTGAGGGAGGGAGGAGGTCTGATAGCTGTTGTTCCGCGAGCAGCTCTAACAGGACGATGGTTAGCCTTTAGGCGCTTTCTCCGCACAGAGCTGGCGGTACTTACCAAAGAGCGACGGCTTGAGCTCATCGAACTCTTGCTGGAGGCTCGGTAGATACTCCATGGCCCTAGTGCAGGATACCAGCCTGCTTTTCAGCACTGAGGACTACAATTACGCAAGTAGATAAGAGTTGAATGGGTTGTAGAGGTCAACCTCCTTGTCCGATCTGGGCCGAGGCTCCTCGGCACGTGGTTGATCAGTCAGCATCAATCACCTAACCTCAGCTACTTCCAGTCAAATACAATAGGCAATCGATGAAGGTAAATATATAGAAGTCTACAAATAGATCCAATCCAGATATATCCGACTACGTCACTCCATTGAGTAGGTCAAGAGTCCTGTCTCCCAACGCAGGAAGGCGATATACGCGGAGAATCTAGGGAATGGATAAGTAGGCAGATTGTAATGCCTGAGGCTTCAACACTACCACAAAGGCTTCGACCACTCCCGATCTACCCTGTTATTCATCCCAAGCTTGCTTAAGCCTATCCTTTTTCACCAGAAATGACATTCACTTCCAAAGGGCTCCTACATTCATTAGTCCAACTCTATCGTTATTCATCCAATCCTTACCTCTATCCTTCCCTGCATCCATGCGCCTTCTAGACCTGCAATCAGGCTCTATATGTATAGAAGTGTCGCCCATCGAGCATGCTCATAGATAGCAGTGCATCAGGTATCGCGTCAGTACGCTTCTTGCAAAGTGAGAGATGATGCCGATATTTCTCTGGGAATCAGCAAACTACAATATAGTGCTGCGACAAGTGCACAGCTGAGATATTGTCACAAGAACGTTCCCAGCATATGTCAATGTGCAGCCCTGATGTCTTTTAATGGCAAAACAGTAAGAGAACTGCCCCCTGATTGTAAGGTCTCCTTTACTATGTTGAACTTTGAGGTGGTACTGACATGGCCAGCTGTGAATGTGCATCGCGCTGGTAAGCCCCTTCCCATCATTCTCGGTTCAGGTATATTCTTTATCTAGCCTGAAGTCTGAACGCAGGCATTATTTCTTCCGAGAATGACACTTGGGCTGACAAGTCTACTAGTGACTTGAGCTTCCGCCAAAGAACTAAAATGCCCAGTCTCGTTTTGATTGGTTAAGAAACGTTGACGGCCCATTGACCCTGAAAATAGGAATGGGTATAACATCTCCGATTATGTCAGTTGTAGGTCCTGAATTCTCACGGTCATCTGAGAAGAGCCGGTCGAAGTGGTCAAGATGACTTGGCCTAACATTTTCCATGCGTTGACTTGATATCCACAACTAGGTCTACAATGTGAAGAGGTAGTGACCGTCCTCATTGTAGAGAATCCAATCATGAGGATCTCTGAAAGGTATTCATTCTGGTAATCCGGTCAGTCATTTTCAGTGTCTTGATAGCAACGAAGCTATCTCCTACTCCTGTTTCAGTCTCTCTTCTCATATTTTCTGGGGTTTTGGGGGTTGGGGTCGTTCACACAGTTCCCACTGAGCACAAACCAATCTGAGGCGAAACTTGCTGCTTTCATTGAGCATCCAGTAAAATACATATAAATACAATGATAGAGAATAATGGGTATAACAGATGGCCAGTATGGCCACAAGAATCGCACTACACTACTCCTCTGGTTTACTCAACTCTCTCTCACAAGCACGCCACAATTTTGCAAAAAGACTCTGAGTCCCCTCCGCAGCTCTGGCTGGGGTTCTTTCGTCAGCAAGTAAAAGACAATCTCGGAGATGGGCAACGAGGTCTCCCTCAAGCCAAACCGGCGGATCCTCACGGCTCATCATGGGGGCCCAAGTGGAAATACACTCGCGCGTCAGACGTGCATCACCTGATTCAGCATGTAGACGGAAAAGCATCTCGTAGTCTTTGCGTGTCCGGGGGCTATTCTTTAGGGGTAGCATGCGCCACCACTTCATAAAAGCATCGTAGTCGCCGTTACGGAAGAGATAGACCATGAGGGTACGGGCGTGGATTGGGTCGAAGGGAATATCAAGGATTTCAATCATACGCACGACATGGGCGCCTCTTTCTGCCGGAGTCAGACCGTCGCCATTTTCTTCTCCGGGAGGGCCTGGGGGAAGTGAGGAGAGGCAGTATAGCCGGGTAAAAAATTGGAGATTCATAAAATCATTTCCTCTGAGAACGAGCTGATCAAGAGCACTAAGAGCCAATTCCTTGTCGGCATCGGTGAACCATTTTTCTCCGTCTGGGTCGTCTCCTGTTCGGGGGGTGAGCAGGATATCAACGACAGTGGGGACTAGACGATCTGGTATATGAGAGGCGGAAAGACAGCAACCCATGAATGCGCGATGTACACTTTCTCTGCTGATTCCTGTATGCCCTCTGGAATGTGCTAAGCATAGGAGCTCCAGTCTGGCCAAGGCTACAACATCCGGTGAAGCGCCCAATAGACTGTGGTGGAAAAGTCGTAGGAATTCGGTCGAACTCTCGTCATATGGTTTATCACCCAGTGCAGACATCATTTGCTGATCTGGCATAGTCGTGATATACTGCAAGAGCATAGCAGTCGGAGAAGACAATTCGCTCCCTACGATAGCACTTCCAGCAGGGGCATGGTTTTGGGACATGAAACGTCGCGTAAACGCGGCATTGTGCGACGGGCGCGTGAATGACTGCCGACTCCTATTATGGAACTGTCTTCTCTGTTCATGCGGAAGGCTGATCCACGACCTGGGAACATTGGGCGATTTATAGTCAGATGGTGATGGACTTATTGAGTTGGGATAACGAACCTCTTCGGGCGCGTCGTCCTTGGCGACATCGGCATGCTTTTGTTTCTCTCGCTGTGCTCGCGCCAGTCTTCCTTCCCATAGCGTCTCCAAATCCATTTCCGCTCTCTTTTCTGCTGTGAACACCTGAACAACCACTCTCGTACCTCCCACGAGGGGGCCAAACCCCTCAAAATCGCCTTCCGCCCGCTCCTGAACAGGGTGCTCCTCCACGACACCCGCGTTTACACAGATCCAACCCGTGGTAATCCCATCATCCTTATCATCAAACATCGTACCAGTTCTGCTAGCAATCCTAGCCCGGCGGTTCTTGCGCCGAAGCTTAATCTTCAGCTCATTCCTTCCCAACAATCCATCCGCATACGGCGACAACTTGTATTCGCTCCGCAGCCAGCGACACAGACGGTCAGCCGAAACGTTCAAGTGTTTGACACTGCGTGCAGTCCCGATAATCATGATGACATTCGCTCCGAGTGCTGAGGGCGTCTCCAGTGGTCGCAGGTCAATCAACTTAAGCTCATCAAGACCAAGGTCTTTAAAGATGTATTCTAGGAGTTCCGGCAAGATTTTTGGTGGGTTTTCTGGAAGCTCTGGGAGTTTCTCCTGTAAGGTGACCTCGGGCACTGTAGGTACTGAGCTCTCTTCCTGAAGATACCACGGGACGTGTTGAGACGGCTCGGGAGCCCGTTTGCTTTTCAGAGAGTCATTTTCTTCCACTGATGTGGTATTGGACGTAGACGATGACAACGATGGATGGTTTTCTGTGGTGTGGTGTGAGGTCGAGGTCAAAGTCCGTACTCGATTATATGTGAGATATGCATGACGAGGTGTGAATAAAGATGTAGATGCCAATACACGGCTAGCGTGTTGAAAGCGCCGAGGCACCCCCAGTAACGTCCTGTTCATTTTTGTTAGGGAAATGTGGTAGGTTCTAGGATATCTATAACGATGGGTTTTAGGAGGACACTGCAACATGGACCCGTACAAACTGTGCAAACAGTGACTAAGCAGATCTATACCAGGTCTTGTTAGGGCACTGGCCATCGAAAGACTACGCTTACAGCAGACGTTTAAGGCAGTATTTGTTTGTTTCTGATTATTCGATAGAATATTTCAGAGTACGTATGTATGCACGATTCTTAAGCGGTTTGGGATGAGAAGGAGGATGCAAACATCAAGTACTCCTAGGAATTCTATACAAACGAGAACACATCAGAAAATCTTCCCCAAAACCCTCCTAGTATCATCCTCCACAGCAGTCTGGTCAGCAGACGTCTTATCCCGCCCGAGCTTGACCTCATTTTGCTTGAACAGTCTCCGCGGGTTGATTGCCTGCTCTTTTCCTTCATCCCCATGCCCATCATGAGCTGCCATCTTTTTCCGCCGTTTCTCCTCGTTCTTCTTCTGAATACCCTCCAGCATCTTCCCCTTCTCGTATCCTTGCAGAAACACCTTCTCCTCCTTCCTTGCTCTTGCATCTTCAATCCGCCGCTTCGCCTCCCGCTCTGATCTCTCTCTTTCTTGAGTCTCCATGAGATCGGCCCACTTAAACCCTTTGAGATATTTCATGTTCCATACATCTGATGACACTCGTTAGCGCGCGAAATTTGAACGAGCAATGTTTTCACCTACCATCATGATACCATCCACCTTTCTTTCCACCCACGATCGTCGCGTTCAGCGTCTCTGCGCAGATCTTTGCTGTCTTCTTCGATGCAAATTCAACCCAACCATCCGTATATGTCTTCCGTTTATTCGACCGCCGCCTCGGCGCAGAAGGAGGTCGCACCGCCGGCGTCAGGAAAACCTTCGTTATAGGCTTAAACCCACGGGTTTCAAGAAGCGACTTGAGCGCAAATGGCTTCAAATATGGCGGTAGTGATGAGAAGTACACGACGCCCGTTTTGTTCTTCTTCGGCGGCTTATTTTTCAGCTTGTCGAGCGGTTTCTGGCTCTTCTTGGCCTTCGCTTTTTCCACTTCGGCAGTCACGTCAAGGTACTGGGCTTCTTGAATCATGCCATTGTCATTATCGTCTGAGACATTCTCATACTCGTCGCGCTGTCCGCGCTTCTTTTCACGTAGGCGTACACCTCCCGCTTCTGTATCGCTTTCTTCTCCTTCTGATACTCCTGAGCTCTCGTCCTCGGAGCCGCTTTTTATGCCATCTTTTCGCGATTGTGTCTTTCTTCGCTTTGCAGTCCGACCTTTGCTCTCTTCAGCGGCTTCGGAGTTATAACCGGCATCGTTGTCTTCGTCGTCGCTGGTTCCGATGTCCAAGAATTCGTTGCGTTTGCGGGTCGTCATTGTATCACAGGAAATATTTTCGTGGGCAAAGTGGGTAAGTATTTGATAACACTTCGATTGTTCAGGTTGTTTTAACTTTCGATGTTGCGAACTTGCGAGACTTTAGAAAGATGGTTGCGGAGATCAACTTTTTTGGCCGCGGATGGTCCGTGCGTCGTCCGTTGGTGCCTGGTAGATCAGGTAATATCACTATAGACAGAGTGCTTCAACAGGTTATGGGAATGCTAATCAATCTAAAATACGCTAGGGAAGGTCAGCAATTTCATGCTCACAGAACAGAAACTTAAGATATACTCCTTCCAATCGTACAATATCAAGTTCAGTCTATAAGGAGCCACCTCAGCTCCCGAAGCTGACCAAAGTCATCCAAAGTATCTAATTTTTTTCATTCAAGAAACTTATCTACAGCGGTTGTGCCACAACTCAAACTATGTATAGAACGCAAATATGCACATGAAGCGGGTATGATGATAAGGTACCAACATCAGGAGACACCCAGCCCAAAGGACGCCGAACCAGATAGCAAAAATGAAGCAGTCTTGAAGAGGAAGAGAACAGGTCTAAATCCCTAGTGACCATTTGAGCCGTTCATAGACAAAGAAACCAGTTGCCGTCATGGGTATCATCTTGAGATAACCAATCGTCAATCCTATAAAGAATCCTCGAAATCCTCTTTCCATCAATATTATGCGCGCTGTTTCCGCCATGCCTAAACGGCGGCCATCACCAACGACTCCGCCGACTTGCATTCGCCGGCGCACCACTTCCAAAGGATATGAGGATGTTTGGGAAACAAGGCCGGCGATCGCTCCTGACAATAATTCCGCCGCGGCCGTCAGTTGCGGTCTTTGCCGGTCCTTCTTATGGCCCGAGGAGGATCTATACTGAGGAATAGTGGTGTAGGGGGCTAGGAGCGGTATACGGAGCCAGTCGCCAATTGTGTCGTGAGTGAGGAAGGACACGCCCGCGTACGGAATCATTCCAAGAAGCGTGGGTGTAAAACCCCGGTAAAAATTGGCCAGCCCTGAGCTAGGAACAATTTTCCTCGTAGTCGAGGAGACAGTGTTCGCGGCAGCGGCAGCGGTCCCGACAGCTGACGAAGTTCCTTTGCCGGTCGAGAGCTCTTTTGGATGTTTAACTTGTTCCCCATAGATCTGTCGGATGGTATCGACAAGAGATGAACGCGAAGACTTCTTGGTCTCGAACGCTAACCGCACCCTAATCAACTCTAACGGATATGTGAAGAAGACCGAGGTAATGCCTGCCAAGCTCCCTGAAACAAGGCGACGAAATGGAGTCTCTTTGTCCCGTGACGGTATAACTATTGCTCGAAACTGTTCATAGGCGAGGAACTTGATGGATGCGTAAGGGAAAATCCTAAGTAATGTCGCCGAGTGGCCTCGGTACAGGCCTCGGGCACCTTCATGCCGCTTGATATCCCGAATAGCGAAGACAAGCCCAGACCAACTTCCTGTATATTTGGCGAACTGAGGATTTGACGCTTGGAAAAGAATCTTCACTCGATCGAGAGGCGCAACCACTGTTTTAGCCTGCGAGTTCACTTGTCAGCTATCACTGCTCTGCCTGATGGAGAGTTGTCAAATTTACCGCACAACCAGCCAACCCTCCAGCGAGTCCACTCCTTAAGACATAATCGAGGCTCCTCTTGTTCTTCTCCTGGCCAGCATTCCGACTGCTTTGACCCGGACGATGTGATGGGTCATCAGCCGTGGTCGCGTGAGGCCCGGCCACTACTGCCCCGCTGCTGATGTTATGTGAGGTCGGCCGTTGTGCGTGTGAAGCTGATTCCATCTGCTGCGAAGCGGACTGATTTCGAGGCTGCGAGTCGCCTATGATATTGGGGGAAGTAGGATTCAGGATAAATGAGGCAGAGTTGTCTTGTGCATGGCCGGTAGCTGCAGCAGACATGAGCGCGCTTCCATGCAAATTCGGTTGATCTGAGGTGGTGCAAGTAAGAATCTGGGGCCGACGGACTACCGGATAAACGCGGCCATGGATTTGCGAGGGTTAGAAGGGCGGGGTTCCGCGGAGGCCTATCCTTGACCGGATATTCAAACAACGTAGAACTGATGCTAAACGCGAAGTAGGAACAAAGAGGGTAGTCTATTGAAGAGGGCTGTATCGTAGACAATCAATAATAATCCTGTGGAGAGCCGGACGGCGTCATAGAGTGGCGCCGAACAGACCTGACCGCCCTGACGTGCCGATACCTAACCGCCTCCAGCCCCTGCGCCAACGTTGCCGCCGCGGGACAGTGTAGACAGGGTCAGTTCTATCCGTCGCAGGGCCTCACCTAGCAGCATCCATACGTCGGCGCAGTCTACCTTTGTGTACCTGTTATGCCTGCTTATTCTTATTAAATAGAGGGCCTGAAATACTACTAAAAAACAATAAACTGATCTTAGACACCCTAATCTCGCGCATTTAATCATAACAACCTTTTACTCTAGCTGATGATATCAGTGCCCTGTCCCAATATCCTGTAAGAGGCTGAGTATTTTTATATTACGCAAGTGGTATTTCGGCTTTCTGATTGAACGGGATCATCGGTCCGATTATTACTAATATGACATGCATAAAAGTTACATGTTTGTGCTCTATTTAATGATCACGCTAAAAACTTCAACGCGTACTCCTGCCTCCAAACACCCAACCAGCCATAGCTCCCTCTCTAATGCAATGTACACTGTATAGCTGTCTGGTATTCATCATCATATCCTTCATTCAGTTCGGAATAAGCCAATCCTCCCACTTGATGTTAAGGGCTCTTCCCAAACAAAACCCTGATGAAAGCACCAAACGCCATCGGCCCAGAAAGAAGGCCATAATATGCAAACAAATTATTCCAACTCCATTTTCTAAAAGTTGTATCGACCGCCTTGCCTCGTGAGCGGCTTGCCTTGTCGATTTGTGGCCTTGACCTCCTTGAGATCTTCGCCGGATTTCCGCGCTCGTTTGGATGGCCTGGATGCATCAACATGAAGGTGCCCATTGTCCGCCAGAGCTGTTGAGTTCCGCCAGTTCAAACATCGATGTTTGGCGTCAGCCACATATGTCTTGTTTCGGGTGGTTACCCGTTTTGTTGGTATATCCTCCGAATCCTCTTCAGTTCGTGACAGGTATTCGTGACGTGCTTGCATGCACTTGACAAGCTTGTCACGATGGAGAAGAAGCTCCTTACGTAGTTTCGTCTCGCGCTCGCCTCGAGAGTCAAGCCAGTCCAAGAGCTTCTCAATAGCTTCGGGCTCATCGTAGTAGCCCCATTCATTCGCCCCCGAGAGCCGCGTAGGTCCCTCTTCGTGCTTCTTGCGTTCGGCTGGAGACATATGGAACCGTTTCTGGTATTGCTTCTTCAAATCGTCCGAGACGTCGATAAAACCAAGTCGCTCCATTTCATCTGGGCCCTGAACCCACAGACGGCCATTAGCATATTTGGCCTCTGCGGTCGAGCTGTTAGGCATTCCTTCGTACGGCATTGCGTTACGTTCAAACCACCAATACCGGTTGCAAAAACGGTCTTTTCCTAGACATCTCGTCCGCGGGCAATCAGCCTCTCTGAGATCATTGTCGACAACGGCAATCTTGTCCTCGAATTTCTTGACGGCCGCTTTCTGCTCATCCAGCTTTTTCAATAATCGCTGATACTGCTTTGAGCCTTTAGGCTGTTTAGCAAGCTGCTCCTTCCTCTCTCGCTCTTCTTCTAGCTTCCGTTTGCGCTCCATAGCCCGATCCACACCACCACGGAGAGCACGCTGGGGTGTCCCCTCTACCTCAGAATCGACTTGTGAATCTCCGTCCATACCGCTCATCTTCGTGTCTTCCGTGGCTTCCAGCTCTGGCAAAGGACTCGGTGACTTTTCGGGTTCAGGTGCAAGAGCTTTGCATTCCTGGTGTAGTCGACGAACCTCCTCCATCCTATAACGATTAGTTACTCGGTTCATAGTCTAGGATATTGTCACAACTTACGCTGCCTTGCGAGCCTTCTGGTACTCAATTTTCTCCTTTCGGAATTCTGTCATTTGATTACTGCATTCTTCCAGGTAGTTTCGGATAGCCTTTGTTTCCAAACTAAGCATGCAGATTATCTGAAGAGCTCGAATTCGGAGGTTGACATCAAGGACAGCATATTGCGCGCGAGCAGTATCTTGCGTGGGCTCTTGGTCTAGTGGTGCCAGATGTTCAAGAATTTGGTTGCAGACCTTCTCCATTCGCGGGCGGACAGACAGTTGGTGCAGGAGTCCGATCATAATCATCTCCCATCCACCATTGCGGAAATCCCGTTGTCGTAGACGCTCAATCCATCCATATTCAGAAAGCATCTCGCTAGCACGATGAGTCTTGATTTCTGTCGAATCATGATTGCCATTCATCGAAGCCTTCAAACCCTCTGCCTCCGCTTTGGCTAGACTGCCACGGGTCGTCATTCGTGTCACTGCCGGCTCCGGCGTAGCCTCGGGCTCAACTTGGTCATCTTCTTCCATCTCCTCATCTTCGTCAGAATCCTCTGATTCTTCAACTGGAAGCTCTGGAAGTGAAATCTGAATGGCACCGTTGTTATCCTTTTCCGTGTTGACAAGTTTTTTCAAAACTGCGCAATGAATCTCGACAAAAAGCTCGCAGTCCATTTCATCTGAAGAGAATCGCATCGCCTGCAAGAAATCGTCGAACGTAAAGGAGTCCAGCTGGAATACTTCACAGAACACATTGAGAGTATTCCACGTTTCGAGAAGGGGTCCTACTGATTCCATCTCAATTGCATCCTGTAAGAGATCCTCATCATTCGGGTCATCAAATTCATTTGCTTTCAGGAACTTCAGCGGTGGGCGTTGTTTCTTCTTCTCGCGATTCGGCGGTATTTCCAGATCTTCAATAGGATACTTGATTGGTGGCGGCGATGGTGGTCTCGGGGGCTCAGCTTTGATCACGACACTAGGAATTGGCGGAGCGTTCTTCTCCGGTTCCTGCGATTTCGAAGGTCGTGGAGGTCCATTTGTGGACTTATTACCGATGAGAAAGCTTGGGTTCCCGTTTAAGGAACGCTTATACTCAAGGAATTGTGCCTCCTCTGAGCGCGCCAGATCCTGTGCAGATGGTTTCGCCTTCTGGCCCTTAACTGCTGGCTTCAATTCCGGTAGCTCTTTGGACGCAAAAAAACCAAAAAAACCCTCTTGGTCAGCCTTTTTCTGTGCTTTCTTCTCAGCAACCCTGGCTCCATATTGCAGGTGTTTTGGCACTTCCGTTGGTATTCTGTATTCTTCCGCAACCGACGGCTTAACCAGCCAAGGTGCGCCGTTCCAGGACTCTCGAGTCACGTTGTTTTTAATGAATGCGCGAAGCATCTGCTTTGTGAACGTCTTCCTATCACGAGTAATGTGGTGATTATCCAACAGGGCTTCCTCATCAGGGCGATCCAACACTTTAACCAAATAAGTCGCATGAGCGGGGGCTCTAACAGTTCCGTCCGGGTACAGCTGTTCGGGAAACTTGGCCTTGTCTCTAATCACTCCGTGGAGGCGCGAGTTGTCGTCCAATAAGATGAGAACCGGTTCGCCAGGGTAGAATTCCGATTTGAATTCCTACGTTCAATGAGTCAATAAAAGTCTCATTAACGGAGTAGCAACTGCGAGTCACCCACTTCGTATATTTCGTCCACTGATATCAGTAAAGGTTAGCCGAGAACGATATGTTGAGAAAAATAAGAGATACACACCGAGGTTATCGACCCGCGATACCGTGGAGAATTGGACCCGACGCAATATGGGTCCCTTTAGCGCTTCGGGAAACGAGTTGTTCACCTCTCGTGATTCCTCCATCTGTGAAGTCATTCGTCAGACTTGAATATTGAAGTTTATTAACACTGGCCCTTTACCTCGCTTCGGAACGCCTCGAAGAAATTCAAACCCGAATGGCCGGTGATTTCGCAAATGAATTTCCGTTGCTTGTAAAAGTCCATGCGCTGAAGATACGATTCATAGTTGGTGAAGACCTCATTCGTCTCTGATATGACCCACACCTGCGCGCAATGCGTGTCAGTATTCCTCCCCTCTTCACGAACCTTCACGGAGTGTACATGCCTCGGAGCTGTCGTCTTCAATGATAGGCCGTGGGAGATACTGTACGGGTTTTCGTTTGAACAGTACCTGGACATGGTAAGTATCAGTCAACCACGCCTGTCCTCCTTGACGACATGAGCTTGGACTCCCAACACACCATTATGATCTATATGCGCACGCGGGTAAGGGAACACGTCGGTGTATCATAAATTCCCGGAGATTGTAAACGAGAATTGCATGGGAACTCTATCGCGTGGATTACAGTTAGTGTCAAGCGCAAAATGCAGCAGTACATATATGGTCGCCGTTGCGGCTATAGAAAGCGAATTTACCTGGAGAAACGCGTCCAAATCGCGCTGCAAGCCCTAATGCGGAGTTGATGCGGACTCAGATGCAGAATAGATGTGGCAATAACAAGCAGGCGCCCCGAAAGCCCGGACGTCGAACTACCAAGCGTGAAAGTAGTAAAAGCGGGTCAGAGTAAAGGCTTGACAATTGCGAAGTAGCGGAGCGGGAGGATGCGGAGTAAGTAGTTTGTAGATGCGCAGCTTGTGAGGGGATGAATGGTGTGGGAGGAGAGTGAAGATGGGGAGAGGAGCAAGTGGAAAAGAAAAGAGCTCCAGAAAAGAGGAGAGGAGAGGAAAGGAGAAGCGGTCCGCGGGACCAAATCAAAGACGGCAAAAAGAGGAAGAGGGAGACCCGGTGGCCCTGGAGGGCAACAGAGTAAAAGGCTGAGTCTCGGGAGCGGAGAAGCTTGTCCTCTTTGGGAAATCTCTTGCCAGGACATCTTGAGTCTCCGACTGCCCGTTCTCTTCGCCTCCACTGCCTGCCCTCGCCGCCATTCCCAGTCGTATTTGCACTCGTTCTGCTCCTTTTTTCCTGCTGATTCTCAGTATGTCAGCTTTGTTGGCTCACTCCGGTATTACGATATGATTTTCCCCCAAAAACAAGTACATCTACGCAACAAGTGCCTTGGTGCAGTAGACAAGGAACGATCAGACCAGCAAGTACTTTCTTCTGCGCGTCAAAACATTCTTTCAGGCTGCTTCCTACAGCTGCTTTTATATGTGTCTCTCTCCGCTGTCACCCGATCATGGATAAAGTGCTCTATCTTTGTCCCCTTGGTTGCGGTGGATCTTACTCCAGCCATTTACGCCTGCCAGTCCTGATATCTACACCTTAACCGAGCAGACTCACATTCGCCACTTTAATATGTTCCGTATACGTCGAGCTTCTCTCGGAGGTTGATATGGTTTTGTTATACTACCGTCATTCATCCCATTATTTCAGCCGTTCTCTTCTATGTATGGACGCGTCCGGCCATGCCTCGTCAACAAGCAGACTCAACGTCCGCATGACGCATAGGTCCCAAATTATGTCTCAGCCATAGCTACCACAGCCCCTCAGTGTGGGACTTGCGCTTAGCTTCCAAGTCCTCGAATGCGGCGCTTTATGATTCGTTCATTCAATACAAGATCAAACGACATCTCTTAACCTCAGCAATGCGGCTCCAGCTCCAGTCTAACTGTATGTTATACTCCCTACCGTCTTCTTATCCCAGACTCCAAGACCCTTAGATGCAGTTTTCGCTAGTCATAAGTCTTGGTCATGACCGGTCAAGTCTGTTCACTGTCTTACGACTCGAAGGCAGCGAGGTGGTGCAGTGCGCTACAAAGCGAGCGCTGTTCAGGATATCATCCTTCTACGAGTGCCAAAAAGAACACTGGTCCAGCTTTTATACAAATGGCGGGATTTATCTCCATACCAGAGGAACGGCAACCTGTCAAATAGGCTAACCGACGTCGAAGTCAAGCTCATTATCTCCAGCTACTGGCCGGTCAGTATATCCACATACTCGTAAGTGACCGGCAACATACTGCTGCATTCAGGTTCTGCAACGCGCCACAAGATTGAAGCCTTTGGATCCTTCAATTTCGGGAAAAGCATATGACTTTTAACTACCAATTCCCTGTCAGGAATTGTTGACCTATGCCTTTAACCCCGTAGTTTAGTCATGCAATAAAGTATCATGGAATCAGGATTGACTCCTGTTCTTGCCTCGAATATATGCATGACTACAGTAAGGGTATATGATAAAGACAAGTCGCCATGTCTCAAACCGGAGAAATTTTATTATAGCTGTGGCCACTCCTTGCTAACCAGTGCAGCAGCAAAAATATATCACGCACAGACCCCGCAAACACCCTTTAAAACCACGGCATGATGCAAAAGTGCAGTTTATAGGGTATATAGCTTCTTTCATAAATTAGTACTTCCGTGTTTGCCATCTTGACACATTTCACTTTGCGGAATAAACCTAGCAACATACCTTTGCTTCCCGTCTGTCACGAAGTATGAAGTCAGCTAATGGATTAATCATATTTTAGCTTTTGAACTAGCCCTTTTATGGACTAGCCTATCGCAAGAGTGGGTCCTTGAAGGGCTGGGTGACACGTGGACAGAACAAACAATGTAAACACAGTTTGGTTATGATATCAGCGTTGCTCAAATATCGATATTTGACACATGTGTTCAAAGAGATGAAAGAGCCCCAGGCAGATAAATATACATTAAAATACGAGTGGTTCCACGCAGAAATCAAATACACATACAAGTCAATAGAGCCAGAATGATCCGGACAACGTGATGCTAGTAGTACTAACGTCAAAAGAGCATTCAATGGCGACTAGTTTACATACAATACGAGGGATACTGAAAATCAAATCATACCCTCCGTCATTCATGCAGAATGTGATCATAGGAATTTCTTAGGCATGTTGGCATGGCGGCGCTTGTATATGATGTATGAAGCAGCGAGGAAGACCTGGAAGGCGATGATTGAGAATATGAAGAAGCCCATGCGAGGAGTTGAAGCCGTAATCACTATTTCAGTGCGTTAGAGGGGGGTGAATCAACTGCAAAAAAAATGGGTCGTTAAGAACATACCGCTGACAACATTGTCCTTAAGATTTTCTGTCAGGCTTTGATGCGACGACCTCAGAGTTTCGTGCAGCTGATTAAACCGGTCTCGGTAGTCCTTGCCTTCAAGATCGCGTTGGATTGATAATAGTGTCTGCTCCATACGCTGAAGGCGAGCGTCAAGACTCTGGACTTGCTCTTTGGTGGCAAGTCGCTGGAGTAACTCCAATTGTCTAGTTTCGGATTTGGAGGCCTGGTTCCCCAGCTCGCGGATGATATTGTTAGTAGCGTGGTTGACGAGTTGGATACGGCTGCCTAGGTCCACGAATTGCGCGTTTATCGAGCCAAGGTTATTGGACGAGCCCTGTTCTTGCTGGACATTTCCCTGCGGCTTGGCTGCGAGAGGTTGCTGGTTGGTATTCTGTGCTTGGAGAGGCGGGGCTTTTCCAACAGGAGAAGTGGCGGTTTGTAGGACGACCTTGAAGACTTCGAAAGAATCTGGGTTCTCAGGGGTTGCAGCCGTGACGCCAATTGTGTTTCCAGCAGGAAGAGTAATCTGTAAAGAGATTAGAGATGAAGACAAAGTTGGCAGACCAAGCAACACACCTTATCCGTCGCGAAGCAAGGCTTATCATCCACAGTGACCTCAAAGATGGCATTAGTGGACCTGATTCGGACGACAGATGGCCGTCCAAGGTTACGGTATGAATAGTCACAATGTCCAAAGGCTAGACTGTCAACGCTGCTGTGGCTTTTGTAGTCTGTTGTGCCGTCGTTGAGAAATCCTCTGATGCTGCCACCCTGGACAAAAGTTAATCAGAAAACGGGCACTTAAGAAGGTTACGTACCCTTCCGCTATGAGTGTCTACCACTAGGGCAAACCCATCCCATTGACCAACGGTGTAGATGCTCGCGGAGCCGATTTTCGCTTTTCCATCCTTGGCATACCAAAGCTGGAGGTTTCCTCCAGCTCTTTCTATTCCAGTTGCTCGGAATTGAAACTCGGCTGTCCATTCTGACTGGGACAAACTGTTCATGTAAGCATCACCGGCCACTTATAAAGGCTAGAAAGGAAACTGAAAGACTTACGGTGTCTGAGACCAGGCATACCCTCTCGTATTGCCTGGGTATGGGGGCGTCAAGATAACTTTATTGGAAAGCTGTAAACATTAGTCGTCGAGCATAGCACTGTAGTCCATGTCTTTTCTAACGTACAATCTGAGGGAAATGACCCTCTCCTCCGATGTCCCAACCCGGAATGCCTTCTCGATTGGGCGCTACCCTGTATAACTGGTCAGCTACGCCAAGTACATTTGAAAGAAAACCAGATTCGGAGATTTTTACATGGCGCCATGACCAAAGCTCGAGGACTCAATTATCGTCTGAGCCGTGGCGACGGCGGAGAAAAGCAAAAATGAAGCTGGGACCTTCATCGTGTCTATATAGTCTGGCGGCAATTACCGTTGCTCGCTATGCCTTGGTCGGGAAAATTAGGAATTGAGCAACCAGGCTTTAGTTGAGAAAGGGGTATCCAAGAAAGCAACGAAAGGATGTGAGCCAAACTGAAGAATGTACAATAAAAAGGTCAGATTATATGGCCACGGCCTAGGGAAGATCGGTGATACACCGTGGGGACAATAATAGTAAATCACTTAAGTCCAAGGGCGATCACCAAGACATGGGGGTCTTTGCGAGGAAAGGAGTGGCGATCAAAGGTCAAATAAGGGAGAAGATTGAGCTTGAGATCGATCCTGTCGAACCATAAGAGCTTATCCACGATATGCGTTGGGGACAGACACACTGCCCAGGTGGCCTTTTAGTGACTTTCTGTCAAGAGCCTCGAGCTGTCACGTGCCGTGTCCGCGTTCCCCGGATGGATCGTCGGTCCGCTCACAAAGCAATCAACTCAACAACATTCAGATTTGGGAAAATTGCTTCGAAAGACCGCCAGAAAGGTCGCCAGATGTGTTGCGCCCGTTGATTGAACACGCGTGATGCCCATTCACAGCTGCAATGGCTGATTTGTACCCATCCCTTACCCAATGCGCCATCGTCGCAACGGCGTTCAAAATCCTCCTCTTCCCCGCCTAGTAAGTGCTCTTGGCGATTGACCGTCTACACAATGAATATGGCTTGGTTTTATATGGGTTATGCTGATATATGGTCTTTTGGGCACAGCAAATCGACCGACTTCGAAGTTCATCGCAATTGGCTAGCTATCACACATTCGTTGCCAGTAAAGGAATGGTATTACGAGGTACTTAACTTTTGTCCTCCATTAAATCTGGTTGCCAGGAAATAACGACTTCGCGTTTAGCGAACCTCGGAGTGGACGCTCGACTATCCTCCTTTCTTCGCGGTCTTTGAATGGGTACTTTCGCAGCTGGCGCAATATGTGGACCCAGCGATGCTAGATGCCCAGAATCTCAACTACGATTCCTGGCAGACTGTATATTTTCAGCGAGCGACAGTCATTCTGAGTGAGCTTGTCCTGTTCTATGCTCTGAACCGGTCAGTGCAAATGCGCTTGCATCTGGAAGCCGAGCTCACAGTCCGTACAGATTTGTCAAATCCGATCCACAACCTACTAAACACCTTGCCCATGCCGCCAGCTTGTCGATACTGCTATCACCCGGATTGTTCATCATCGATCATATTCATTTTCAATACAATGGCTTCCTGTACGGCATTTTGATACTGTCTATTGTTTGGGCTCGGAAGCAGTCGACATTGCTGTATAGCGGCATCGCCTTCGCCGTTCTACTCTGCCTGAAGCACATCTATCTCTACCTTGCTCCTGCATACTTTATCTACCTGCTGCGAGCATACTGTCTGGACCCGAAATCTGTTTTTCGGCCTCGATTCGGAAATGCTTTCAAACTAGGCTTCAGTATAGTTACAGTGTTCGGGCTTGCGTTCGGACCATTTGCTTACTGGGGCCAACTGCTCCAGCTGAAAGATCGGCTGTTCCCGTTCTCCAGAGGCTTATGCCATGCGTACTGGGCCCCGAATGTTTGGGCTATGTATTCATTCACGGACCGCATCCTGATTCCATGTGCGTATGAACCAGGTTTTTTTCTGCACCTCGCTGACGCTCGTAGTTGCCCCGAAACTCGGACTGCCACTCAACAAAGAAGCTCTAACAAGCGTCACTCGCGGCCTCGTCGGTGACACTTCTTTCGCCGTTTTGCCAGAGATTTCGAAAGAGCACACATTTGCTCTGACGCTCCTGTTCCAAATAGTATTTCTCTCTTGAAGTTATTATCAATATCAATGCTAACTGAAGTCAGCTTCCCCTCATCAAACTTTGGCTTCGTCCAGACTACTATACCTTCGTAGGAGCCCTCACCCTCTGTGGCTATGCCTCCTTCCTCTTCGGTTGGCACGTCCATGAAAAAGCTATTCTCCTCATCATCATCCCCTTCAGTCTAATCGCCCTCAAAGACCGACGCTACTTCTCGGCATTCCGCCCCATCGCCGTCGCAGGCCACGTCTCGCTTTTCCCCCTCCTTTTCACGGCCGCTGAGTTCCCTCTTAAGACAGTCTACACGTTACTCTGGCTGATCCTGTTTCTATTCGTTTTTGACCGCATTGCGCCGGTTCCCGAGCGGCCAAGGATTTTCCTTGTCGACAGGTTTAGTCTCCTGTATATAACCGTGTCGATCCCGTTGATACTTTATACGTCGCTGGTGCACCAGCTTGTGTTTGGGCTGGAAAGGTACCAGTTCCTTCCGCTTATGTTTACCAGTAGTTATGCGGCGCTCGGGGTTGTGGGAAGTTGGGTTGGGTTTATGGTTGTGTTTTTTACGGCATAAAATAGAGGGGAGTGAGCATGACTTATTTGTATAAATATAGGAGCATTTCGATTATCTTGTTATGTTCTAGGGTCCATTAGTGGGGTACAAACAATTGTGTAGTAGACGTACTTGATATTTTAAGCTAAGAATCTGGTTCCCTTTCGCCCTCGCAAGCCCTGTAACAAAGGATGTTATCTCCGAGGGTGTCCCACATTCGCCTGGTATAGATGTCCGCAAGGGTTTCAATGACGTTCTGGACCACGTGTTGAATTATCCTCTCTTGGAATCATGGCCCACACACTGAATTGACGACCGCAAGCTGAAGTAAGGAATATCATATCAGGTATGTGAAAAGTCTACTGATCAAGAAAAAAAACTAGGGGGAAAAACACCAACGAAATCTAGTAATAAAACCGTTATGGTACATATGCAGATTGAATAGGATTAGATTGAACTACTCCGTGGTCGAAGCGCCATAACTCCATTATTCAAAGCCGTCCGTATCCGAAGGGTTACTTTACCTGTAATGGCATGGCATAGCATGGCGATGCTCACAGTAACTTCCCAGAGCAGGACGGAAACGGAGGTTGCGAGCTTTTGCCAGGAAACGGCCAGATACCTAGTTGTCGACTGATCGAAATGATCCATTCATGCCCAGTAATGCGAACATAGGTCTAGTTCCAATTTTGGCAGGACTCTTGAGCTTTGCACAAGCAAAGAGGTTGGTTGAATGCAATAGGTAAGACAGGGTGAAAAAGGGAAGAAATAAAATAAAGAAGTCTTCGTTGCTTTGGACAGCTAGACTTTATGCAAGACCGAAACGCTCGACAATGCTATGTTTTATGCACCGGGAACCGTAAGAACCAAATTCAGAGCCAGTGATGAAGAGAGAAGGATGGGAAACGAAATTGCGACAAAAAGGGATCCTTAGCCAAGAGGGACCATTTATCGTAAGCTAATATCTCACATAAGAATAAGGATAAAGACAGGATCATAATCTGCCTTGCTGATGTGACCATCATGATGTGGGTTGAGCTTCAGAAGAGTGAGCATTCTTATTTTGCGGTTTCGGTTGCAAAGCACTGATTCGTTGCTCGATAAGTTTTTGGAGAGCACGCAAGGACGATATTTCATCTTCTGGCGCTGGTAGGTTTTTAGGCGCGTTTGCCTTAAGCTGGTCAATCAAGAGACTAATTTGTCCGTTTCGCTCATCCTGCCAGATAACCTGATCACTCTGGGCGAAAGAAATTAAATTTGCAGCGGCTTCCCGCTCAGCGTCCGTCCGCGAACTCAATATAGCAGCGGTTGTGTCATCGGCTGGTTTCTGAGACGCGAAGAATGCCTTTGCTTCCGAAGTGATGGCATCCACTTTCGATTTGGCATATTCAAAATACCTCTTTTCGGCTGCTTTCTTTGCAGCAGCGGTTTCGTTTTCCCTGCGGGTCGTGTTAATACGAGAAGTATGTGGTGGGAAGAGTTCACCGACCTTTTGACTCTCTCAATGAAGTTGAGTTTGATTCCCTTTTCTGAGACACGGTACGTGATGCCCTCCTTTTCTTCGTCCTCAAGGTTCTCCTCTTCCTCGTTCTCCGGAAGGACCTCGACATCGATAAAACGCGGGTTCTTTGGACGACGAATGCGTTTCATTGTTTCATACCCTTCTTCATCCCTGACAGGGTAACACAAATCATGCAAGACATGGTTCGGGCACATCCAGGTGTGATAAAGACGATCGCTTCCAACTCGCTGGGTCGGTGGGACGGCCAGCGGTGGATCAAGGCAGTCCATATGGAAAGCGCAAGGACAAAAGTCACATTGAATGATGGGTCGACGGCCGTTCGTGGTTTGTCCGCACTTTACGCAGACAATTAGTTTACCCTTTGCGTCGGTGATTCGCAACAGGAAGGGGTCGTCGTAGCGGCCAGTACGACTCCCACGAGCTGCTCGAGGGTTGATGCGCGATAACGAAGCCACTTCCTCGTATTTTCCGTCGTCACCAGTGCGAACTCCGGCAAAGAAGTCCCGAATTTTGTTAGGCAATGCGAAGTCTCGCCCAGGAGTCTTCTCCATGCCACCAAGCAGCGTGTTCAGAGATCTTGAAACCGAGCATTTGGGGCAGAACCAGTCTCCTTCTGGAGGGTTTGCAGGGTCCAAAGGCGGATTCAGGCAGGAGAAGTGGTACGAATACACGCAACCATCACAGCATAGAAGCCGCCCACTCTTCTCGCATTGTCGACAAAAGTCGTTGTTCTCAGCAGGTTCGTCACTAATCCGAGTTAGCAATGCACATCTTCGATGGCCACTACCCAATGGTAGAAGTTAATAGGGCTATTAGTTTACGCAACGTACGTTAGTGAGGGCGTTAGACGTCTATTATCTTCGGCATCACTGCTTGCCAGGCTCTCTGACCGTCCTCTCTGTGTCACCGCATTCCTTGAAGCAGAGAAATTCACATTTGCCACTATAGGGCCGGGCGAAGAGAGGTTCGATGGAGGATTCGAAGTTAGAGATGAACGGATTCCACTTTCAGATGTCGCAATTTTTGGGAGAGGCTTCCGCAGCCGAGATTTCTTGGCTTGTATAGCCTCTTCTGAAAACTCGGGATTCTCGAGCGCTCTTTGCCGTTGAATGTCAACGGATGGAACAGCCGGGGTTTTCTTTTGTGTCGAGTTCTTCGATTGTTTTCCTTTCTTTGAACGAAGAGCCGAAGTCGCGGCAACCACCGGAACAGGTGCATATGTCTCGGCATCGAGCGATTTTGCTGAGGAGAGAGTAGACACGCTACTCGCTGAGCGGGCCCTCCCTGATACCGGTGGCGCGCTGGATTCAATCCTTGCAATTTCTTGAGCCTCTAACTCCCCCAAGACGGTCCGTATGGCCTTCTGAAACATAGATCTCTGGGGAGAGCCCGGTGTTTCTTGACAAACCCCATCCAGAATCCTAAGAGCATAGGGGTCGTTGCCGCATTTCTCCCACATCCGGAGCAGCCCTTTGATGACAAGACGATTGTTGGCGTCTGAAGCCAGATGTAAGGCGTTCTCAACTGCAGCCTTGAGCGTGTCTACATCGGCATTTATTGAACTAGAAACGGGTAGTATCGTAAAAGCCGCGAGGTCCTCTTCAATGGTGGGCTTTGGTAAATTAAGCTCAGGGGCCTGCTCCTCAGCTGGAGTCAAAGGAGTTGGAGGATTGTCATCCTTCTTCTCGCCGTCGAGTACAGGTCGCGTGTCCTTTGCGACTGGAATGTTTGGGGTGCCCGGATGCGATGGCGCGAGTCCTGCTTTACGCCTATCTGCGGTAGTGGGCAATGCGCCTAGCGGGCGCATAGTTCCCAGGACTGGGTTATGGGCATTGGACACATTCGACCACGGCGTGTCGAGATAGCTCGGAACGGGAGCCCTTGGCTCTGGCTCGATCCAATCCGTGATGTGTCCATTCAACTCTGTACCGTTGACTCCATTTGTTGCAGACTCTTGGGGTTGAACTGATTGCGACTGACTCGAAACTGGTGTGTCTCGCAATGAATCGGTTCCAACCCGAGAGGATCGCCCAGTTCGCCGTTGCTTGCGTGGTCTGGTGGATTCTGTGAAAGAAGAAGCCATGTTCGCCGTGTGCGGTACAGGTGTCGAGGGCCGTGAATCATTTGACCTTGCGTGTGATGATGAACGGAGATTCCGAGCCATTGCGACGAAGGCAGGGCACAAGAGTCGCGAGGCCTGCGCCGCGTACAGTTAGCTCCTGTGATGGCCTTGAGAAGAATATATTAGCTTTAGCAAGCAAATCGATACTCACTGATCAACACACTCTTGTAACGTCAGCAACCGTGCCGGCGTGGCTGGTTGGAATCGTGGCCAGCCCGCGCGGTTGAAGGAAGAGAGATTGCGGAGGTTGCGAAACGGAGACGGGAGTGTTCGAGCGAAAAGCCCCAATCACGCTTCCCAGGGGTTCGCCGCGGAAATTGCCACAACCACGGAGATTCCTCACCTGAATGGGGTGGATTTGATATCAGAATGCATATTGCGGAATAAATCATGCGTTTTGAAAGAATAAAACAATGATTATACCTGGATTAGGAGTCTTACGCGATGCTCACGTACCTCGTCTCCCGGTGACCAGCCCAAGTGACAAAGGAATGAGCAAAAAAGCTGGCTTGATGGCAGGCAATATCCAAGTAGATAGTGCAAATACGGCAGTAGCAAGGCTACAAGTACTCTTGACTTGAGCCTCTAAGGTGGGTTGGTAGAGTTGAGCTCACTCTTGTGTCAAAGTCAGCATGGTGCTCAGCTCAGTGGCCGCTCATTGATGGAGTCTGCAACGAGAACGATCTGATACTTCAAACACAAGCACGACAAACAAAGCAGTCTCGGCAGAGAGATAGCAGACGGTCACGGATCTCGACGATGTATTGGTAGGCTCGTCAGACAATGCGCGAGGGGTATCTGACGAGTCCAGAATACAATGGAGAAGTACCTTCGCAGGCGCAGAAGGGTTCTCTACTCGAAATAGATAAGAAAAGCAGAGACTTACTGCTAGCAGTGAAGGTGAATCTTGGTGGACAATGAGAAGATAGCCTGACTGTTCTTTGTTGAAAGCAGACGAAGCGGCCGCGCCTTTGACGCGGTGCACAGAGATCACCAAAAATATACAGATAGCGCCCCTTAGCCCTAGGATCTATTTGAGAGTCAGCTGGCAGTCTTTCTCTAAGAAAGCTGACACGGTAGATGGGAGCTGTAGATGGAAGTTTCCAAGGCTCAAGACACGGAGAGAGATACCCAGAGACACAGATGGATGAAAGGAGGGACGTGAAGGGGTGAGGATGGGAAGGCGACAGCAGATATATTGAAAGCAAAACAGGAAAAGGAGTGTTACCGTAGACAAGAACAACAGTGTGTTCTTGATGAAGTTGTTCAATGAATGCAAATGCGACTGTCTTGCGTGGCGCTGTCACCAGGCAGACGAAGGGATCTCCTAATCCGACGGAGGAGATTTCGCGTCTCGCTCCTGAGGTGCAGAGGACCTTAGAAATTCTAAACTCACCAAGCCAAAGACAATGAGATAGATGTTTATATTGATAACATCTAACTTGGGTTGTTGTAGAAGGTGGCAGCCCAGCTGCGACTTTTCGAAGCTGGGGCAAAGCGTATGATCTGATGCCCGCGAAAAACGCACAAAGAGCAACTCCAGTAGTCGAGGCCAATTCGCAAGAGAGGCCAAGTGAGTTGCAGCAGCTGGATCTGGGTTGATAGATATAGCAGTGTGGGAGGGGGAGGGAGGGTGCCGGAAGAGAGGAAGAGGAAGAGAGGATGCACAGAGCAGACGAGCCTTTTCGGCCCACTCCCATTCGACCAGCTCACCCACCACCCCGATGCCACGACCCGTGGGCAAAACCTCAAATATCGCCTTCTCTCCTAGCTACATTTCTTTTATTCCTTCTGAATTACCTGTCTTACATTCAGGGCACTTCAATTACATCCGCTCAAGGCCACCAACACCTTTTGAGCCTATAGCATCTGGGGATGCTTGCTGCGCGCACCGCAGGAATCATGATGCTGGTTGGTGAAGTCTGAGAAAGTGATTGGGCTTTCTAAGGGATTATCTGTGCTTGATGGTCTTCTAGCCTTGTTCGGGCTTGTCTGCTCTATGGTTACTTGTTAGGCGCCTTGCTGCCATTGCGAGGTACAAAAGCTTGGGAAGAGATATCAAAACAATCGGCCAATGATGATATATAATCAACTTGGCTTCAATCTTGACGAAAGGTCTAAAAGCGGCAGCTTAGAAGCTTTCATACTTTTGTATACCATTTCTGATCATATTCTTATGTGCAGGATCTGCAGATCCGGGCTGTGCCGCAGACAACGGTTTCGACCACAACTTCAAGTGCTATGTCCGTAAGAGCAGCGGCGTGCTTGGATACACTAAGTTTCTTGGATGCATGATATCAGGGTCAAGGGAAAGAAAGATGCACTCGCGGAAGTGGCGGGGAGGTGTCATTCGCCGTCTCCAGGCCATCGCCGATTTGAAAATCAGTCGTGGCAACATCCTCAAGACGAGCGATTGACTGAAGCACCCATGATGGGAGATCTTACCGGGGGCGCATCATACCAGAGGGTGCGGGCATACGAGAGTGCCTCGCATCCAAGGCTACAGGCCAAGAATGGAGAGCAGGTATGTTTCCCTGAATAGCTTTGATCAAGGCATCCATCCGAAGCTTGGGATGCCTTATCGGGCATAACTCGACAACGGTCAATAAAAGCACAATATAAGTAAGGATCTTTTTTGAGGATCGACGACGCAGAAGCAGTCCCGGTGTATGGAGTAGTCTTTCCTTTGCTACTGTTGCTCATGTGCGACTTTTCATGTGACTTTTTATGTATAGACTAAGTAATAAAGTCTCCTTATGAGGATACAGGAAAGAAGCGCCTAGGACCAATGATTTGGTTCCGACTTCAACCCTGTTTCCTATTTGAGAATCTCCCCAGCTCCGGTTGTGGTGACAGGAGGCTCCAGTGAGCAATAACCACTGGACACGATATCAGGCTGCAGGTCTGAATTGAGACCTCGAGGGAGGTCCAATAGATACACAAAAGCTCATCCAATCGAGAAGTTCATTTACTCGTCAGCCCCATCAGCCTTCTTGGCCTTCTTCTTCTTGTTCTTGTTCTTCGACCCTGTGGATTTGGACAGGGGAAGTTCCAGGATCTTGAGGATTTCTTCGTCCTCGATCTTCTTGTCAGACTTGATCTTCTCGAAGTCGGGCGTAGCGGGAGCCGCCAGCTTGGTGATACCGTTCTTAGTGATCGCTGTCACGCTTGTTAGAGACTGGTTCAACACGTATGAACGCGAACGACACTGGGTCCTGTTTGCAGTTTAAAACTCACCAATTGTGGTCAGGTAACGTGAAACCGCAGCGTTGTCAGCATCACCGGCAGGCTCGTACTGCCTCAAGACACCGTTGCGAACGGATTCAATGACACCAACTTTAGCTGCCTTCTCGTCATCAAGCTGGCGTAGACTGAAGGGGAACTGGCCGAACTTCTTGACAATCTCGGTGAGAGTCGCTCGAGAGCTGGGTCTCTTGAGCTGGTATGTTGTGGTAGTGCGTCGGTGCAGGGTGGGACGGAGGTCCAGGTTCTTCACCTTTCCGGATCCAAGGGACAGGCCAACCTCAACACCCCAGACCTCGCCAACATCAGGAACACCCTCGCCCTTAACGCCGGAGCCGGGAGAGAGGATGATCTTCTTTTCAGCTTCAATTTCATTGCGCTCGAAAAGCCAGCTGGTGGTGTTCTCAACGATGTTGCAGTCATAGGTCTTGGCGATCTTCTCAATGAGCTGCGTAATGCGGGCTTGGGTGGGGGGCCTTTCGGCGGCGGCCTTCTTCTTCTCCTCCTCGGATCCAGTAGCAAGAAGACCAGGGGGAGCCATCAGTCTCAAAAGCAGTTCATTGGCGTAGTAAGTCGCGTGGATCAGATCCGCCTCGCGGCCGGTAACCTCGGAAGCGCCAACAACGACCATGTCGCAAACGATGGTTCCGAATCCATCGATCTGAGCACCGAGCTGGATCTTTGCAATTTCACCAGCCTTAAGAGTTGTCTCCGCCTCTGCGGTTTCCGAAACCAAGGGCGTGTATGGTGTGACATAGGAGTTAGGAGAAACAGTCGTGGGGTGACCGATACCTTCCAACAGAGGCAGGTCAGTACATTCTTCGGCAGGCGTTTCAGGTCGTCGACCAGGCAATGGAGGCTTATGACGCACCCTTCTGGATCTTCTTGCCCTTGTAGACCTTGGCAAGTTCCTCTTCCAGGAGCTTGTCACCTTGTTGGCACAGCTCGATGATCTTAGCTCCCTCGACACATAGCGCTAGCAAGCTAGGGTTAGACTCGTCATCCGTCACAGGATTAGTCGAAACAGTATTGATGCTCGGGAAACGAACCTGAGACAGCTTCAAGAACCTTGTGCGAGATCTGAGCAGCAGTCTTGTACTTGGTTAGGGTATCTGGGTTGTTCAAGGTGTAGTCTGCCAGCAATCAAAGCCATGGTTAGCTGTGAGCATTGCGACAAGCGAATCAATCGCAGTCCAAAACAAGAGTGTATAATCTAGCGCAAGAAAAAAATGCGTTCAGTGTTTGAGGCCAACCTCAGTGGTCCCAGGTCGGAGGCACTGTTCATCTCATCCAGATGATGACGCCGACAAAGCAAGCGGGAAACCCACAAAACGCGGAGCTTTTTCGCACTACAGAATGAGGGGTACTGCTTGGGCAGTTAACACTCACCAACCTCAGGGGCCTGAGTCTGGTTTTCAGCCATTGTGAATAATTCGAGTCTACCTCACAGCAACGCGAGGAGAAGACAAGCAACAAGCGCAAATTCAGTCGTGCGGAGGAGATGGAGGGAGAAAAATAGACAGCCAGGTGGACTACCTATGGAGCTGGAGCTGGGCGGTCGTGTGCATTTTGGTGAGTAATAATTAAGGCGGGGCTGTCCTGCTGTGGGCTCGCAATTACATACGGTTTTCTTACCAGCCGCCCTAAGATTCCCTTCGCCTTACACGCTTCATCTACCATCTACGTAATGCACGTCGGTCCTATTGGTCCTGTGACTAGGAATTTAGAGCGTCTGTTACAGATTGGGATTCTGCCATTTCGAATGTCCAGAGAGCATCGGAAAGTCATGGAGCATCGAAATCCCCAATGACATCATCCAGGTAATCAAGGGCAACAAAGAGCTTTAGAGCCCATAGTGATGTATTGCGGGCTTGTAAGTGTGATGCAGAAGCTGCTACTTTTGAGGCTCTCACTACGAAGGAAGGATCTCAAAATCGGTGAAGAGCTCAGTCTCGGTTAAAGTAAGCTCCCTGTGGTGCTGTCCTTGAAATCCGTAACCAGCCCGCCTGAAAATATATAGTTCCTTCACCGGTGTTCCCAGTTATTTGCTTCGTCGTTGATACTACTCTCAACCATTCGCCTTCCAGGTATACCCCAGAAAAATGCCCTCAGCTGATTGTCTGACTGCGGAGCAGCAAAGTGCCAACGTAGAACGCACCAGCCACTTTCCCCTTGCCTTGGCCAAGTTGCGGGGTTGCGTCAGCATCTCCTCATCTTGACCCCAGATCCATGAGCAACTCCTACGAAACGCCAACTAATAGCTCAAAATGAAGGTGGATGCAAAGGATATTCCCTTGCGTATTCTCACGCACAACATACGGTATGCAACGACTTCTCCGTTCAAAGGCGAGCGAACCTGGGAAGAACGAGCACCACGCCTTCTCAACGAGCTTCGTTACAATACTCGCAATCAGGATGCATTCATATGCCTACAGGAGGTCCTAGACAACCAATTAATAGACATCTTATCTGGGTTGAACTCGAGTGATCATGTCAATTCGGGAGCTGCAGAGAGCTCCGACCATACCTGGGCCTACATTGGCGTCGGTCGAGATGATGGCTACAAAGCGGGCGAATATTCGCCCATACTACACCGCCCGTCTGTCTGGGAGCTTCGACACTGGGAGACTGTCTGGCTCTCCGAAACGCCGGAGGTCCCCTCTAAGAGCTGGGATGCTGCGTCGATTCGTATCGTGACCATTGGGTTATTCACCCACCATGTCAGCCGCCATACAGTTCTGGCCATGAGCACGCATTTGGATGACCAAGGGTCCCGTTCGCGATTTGAAGCGGCCCGTATAATATTACATAAGATTGACGAGTATCGAAACGGACGCTTCGGAAACATCATATCCGGTATCTTCCTCGCAGGCGACCTAAATAGCGAAGATACTCAAGAAGCGTACGCCGTGTTAACGGCATCAGAGTCCCCAATGGTTGATTCGGCGACCTTAGTGGACAAGGCCGATTACTACGGTAACCAGACGACCTGGACGGGCTTTGGATATGAGGGACAGGATCCCAAGCGCATTGATTATGTCTTGCTGGGGCCGGCTGTCCGAGGCGAGGGCCCTGATCGTGGACTTCCCTGGGATATCGAAGGGTATGCGGTTCTACCAAATCGGTTCGATGACGGCGTATTTAACTCAGATCATCGGGCGGTGGTGGTGGATGCGAACTTACGTAGTCGATCTTAGACCTGAATCAATGGTTTAATGTGACGGGTAGTTCAACAGGAGTAATTTCCTGTAGTCTTAGGTCAACTGCAGTTATCGTCAAGCACTTGACAACGTGAATTCGAGTATGGATTGTGCTGATACGTAGTGAAACAGACCAGTGCCCAGCGCCCAGGTGCCGAGGTTAACGCCATACTAAATTCAGTATAGCCATAGTCACATGACATAAGTTGATTATCACGTGTATGACAGCCATTACAGGTATCGTCGGTACAGGTAAGTCACCATTTGATAAAGGAGACGGAAGGAAAGAAATATCTAGATGGTTTCAGGATGATTTAGGATATTACTCTTGACCGGGTGATTGGGAAACTGTTTCCCCGGCTGCCTGCTCGCCTCCAGGTGTCCCCCAGCTGCTGTCTGCTTCACTACTTGGAATCCGCTTGTAACAGCGTTTGGCCGCTCCAGCCTTTTGCCCTCTCGCTGCGCTGCCACCTCTCTCTCTTCCTCTTCTATGCCCCTGGCGTCCGCCATCTGTCATAGAACGCGACTCAATTAGCAACGTCAACCCCCGCAATTTGGTAGCAGCTTTCAGGGCGAAACGAATATTTGAACATCAGGGACAAACAACTGTCGCCATTGGGCCCGAGACGCGCCGTGCTACCGGAGCGCTGTCAGCTGATCCCGCCGCTCCTTTCCGGGCGCTTTTCTCTCGCAAAGACCCAGACCCGGCACGAAGACCCATAGAGTGCTTCGTTTGGCCCTGGAGCCTCTTTGCTCTGTTACTCTAAAACCTGGTTAGTATCTCTACTCTCCTATTTCGGCCCTTTCATTCCCCAGCCTGGCTTGCCCATTATTATCTCTCTGCGCTTGGCCATGTCCCCTCATCAGATTCATTGGCTTGAATATTCGTGGCTTGCTCCTCCTTGCCCTACCTGCTGCTGCAATGCTACACCTTCCTCACTTTGCGAATGACTGCCTTTCTCCCGGGCGAATCTTTAACATACCTTAGTCACTTTTAAATGGCAAGGCATCGCAAGTCTTCGATTGGTGCGCGGTCGCGTCTCCTGTGATCATCACTTGCGAAGGAACATCTGTGCAGAGACTAATACATCTTGTCACAGCTTAGATTATCTTTTCCGAAGAATAATGCTATCATAAATCTCCGGTTCCTTCTCGAATTCGTGCGCCTGTTCCGTTCGTGCAAGTGACTCGCCTGCCTTGTTGGAGAAGACCTGTGGTACCGGCGTGAAGCACGTTCACCAATAATGGCATTTCCCGATTCATCCCAGCAGGGGATGGCCGACGCGCAGTCGGATGCGATTCAGAACAATTCAGATCTATTGGACGGAGCTGCCGACTTCGATCACGACGTTGATTCTTCACTTCTTGCGGATCATGGAATCGAAGGATCAGATACGATCGGGGAAGGGAAACAGAATGCGAAGGCTGTTCTTGCAGCATCCGGCGTGTCACTACCAAAATCGGTACAGGGCCAAGATGCTTCCAATACAGATACTTCACCGGGCTCGCAGAATGGCAGTGCCAATGGTGCCGCATCTGGCAAAAAACGATCGCGAGATGGGGCCTTTATTCCAGCCTCTTCCCCTGGCAACGCGCTGCCTGTGCGCGTTCGAGAGACCCCAGTGGAGAAGATCCTGCTGGACGATTATGTCAATAGAGAATTCCAGCACTCCGCTCTGACGGCATGGCAAAACCCGAACCAACAGCTCCTGCAAGAGAAGCGCGCCGAGCGTGATTACTACCTGGCGTTACGACGGGAAAATCATACGAACCCGGCTGCTCTTTACGGCGTTGGCTACGAAGGATTTGGAAATGCTCGCACCGACTTGCGCAACCAGCATCCACAACTGCTATATCCCGCCCACCGGCGCCGCCCTGGAAATCGAAAAACACGGGAACTAAGGGTTTCGCGAAAAGATATGAAGACACAGAGCGAGCAGCTTGAAAACCTGGTGCCAATTAGGTTGGATATTGATTGGGAAAAGGTGAAGATTCGTGATACCTTCACGTGGAACCTTCATGACCGAGTCGTGTCCCCTGACTTATTCGCGGAAAAGCTCGTGGAGGACTTAGGCTTGCCTCTGGAGTCGTGTGGACCGCTGGTACGAATGATCTCTCAGAGCATCCAGGAGCAGATCTGTGACTTCTATCCCCACGTTCACATCGAAGAGGAAGCGCTCAATCCTCACCTTCCCTATAGCGCTTACAAGAACGATGAAATGCGCATTGTGGTCAAATTGAACATTACCATCGGCCAACACACTCTAGTTGACCAATTCGAATGGGATATCAATGACCCGCATAATAGTCCCGAAGAATTTGCTGCGCGAATGACGACTGATCTTTCTCTTTCGGGCGAATTTACAACCGCAATTGCTCATTCTATTCGCGAGCAATCACAATTGTTCACAAAGTCTCTCTATATCGTTTCACATCCATTTGACGGACGACCCGTTGAAGATCCGGACTTGAAAGCATCCTTCTTACCTTCACCACTTACCTCGTCCTTTCGGCCGTTCCAGGCCGCCAAGGAATTCACACCCTATCTCTACGAACTCAATGAAGCGGAGCTTGAGAGGACAGAGGTATCTTTTCAAAGAGACCAGAGGCGACAAAAACGGTCGGTCAACCGTCGTGGCGGTCCTGCCCTGCCTGATCTCAAAGACCGCCAGCGAACAATTCGCACGTTACTTGTATCGTCCGTTATCCCGAACACCGCTTCTTCACTGGAAGAGAGTAATGTGTTCAAACGATCAGGTTCGAGCCGTCGCGGACGTGCTGCGGTTGGTCTGCGAGACGGAGGTGATGACTCGGATGAGTCGGACAGTGATGAGTCTTCGTTGGTTGGTTCTCCTGCCATTGGACCTCATCTGGCTCAAGGCACGGCGCGCACGAGAGGCATGCGAGGAGCTGCTACTGCAGCACATGCGGCTCTACGGGCGAATCTGGGCCAGTCGGCAACCCCTGAGCCTCATCATGAAAGTCGAGTTTCGGCTCGCAGGCGTGACTACCGCGAGGAGAGCCCAGAAGAGCCGGAAAAGCTGATTGTGACGCTCAAAATATCGCGCGAGAAGTTTCGACAGTTCCTCATGAACGGTTACAAAATCAACTCCGCAGCCCTTGGTGCTACGCCTGCGACACAGCCCGCCTCCCAACGAAGCACGCCACAGGTTCAGACCCCAACATTGAATTCTACTCCTGTTCCCTCCCAACCTCACTCGCAAGCTCGGTTACCTAGCGCCGGTCGTCCGGGTCCTATCCAACACCTCGGGGCTGTGGAAGCTCCTACTCCTCCTCAGCCAGGCGTCCCTGGGGTACGTAAATGAAGCCTATTTTTGTTTTCATTTTTTCTTATCGAATCAAATGTTCCAAAAATAGAGGAAGATGTTGAACATAACACGATACTGATGATTTTTATTCTAGCCTCCACCGCCGAGTTGGCTCGTAGCAGGACTCAATCGACTTAACCAGGCAAACCCGAATGACTCCTTCGAAGCAGTGATGCGATACACGGCTGTAGATACGGAAACCATGCAACCCGTCACCCACTCGCAGGCTCAGGCCAATCAGAAGTTGAAATTCCTCTATCTTCCACGTATCAGGTGCCACGATTGTCCTGGGAAACTGTATACACCGGGCCCTGCTACGACAGTGGATAATTTTGAGGTTCATCTTCGAAATCGACAACACAAAGAACGTGTCGAAGAACGGCTCGCGAAGGCAGCAGCAGCTGGCAATGCGGCCACATAAAGAGGGCCTGCAGGAATCGGTATAACTCCTGACTATCCTCTTTCTACCCACCCCTGACACGCTATGTACACTTCTCTTCCTCCACCTATGAATCACAATTCCTGATCTCGCAACAAAACTCTCTTATTGGCACCAAATATGCGTCTGACTATAACCATTTCCGGTTTCTTCTTTTGATTTTGGTTCTGGCTCTGACTCCGGTTCTGGTTCTGGTGTATATGATTTGTGAGCGTCTTAGTGGCCTATGCTTGTTCAATACCTACTCTGGTGCCTTTTGCTTTTTTTTTTCTGGCCCTCAACGTTTCTGAGGTTCTACCAATCATATGTAACAACATCCTCGCGTAGACATGGCTACCATCTCCGTACGCATACCCTTCTCCATCTAGGCCCTGTTGAATAACGCTTGTCCTGGTATTTAGGTTGCAATGAAGTTGCCTGACACGTGCGTTTCCAGCCATGACTTTACTAATACTAGAATCAAACCACTGCATTCTTTACTCACAAGCTCTCGAGAACTCCTACAGGACCACCGAATTTGCGTATATTTGTCTATCTTTAAAATCTGCCAGTGACCAGCAGCCAGCGCCTTGTTGAACACCGACGAGAAGCAACACCATAACAGTCCCTAGCAACTTACTACGTAGGATGTGTCTTACTTTGGTAGAAAATGCCTTAGGAGAGGGCCTATGTCCAAGAACACCACGCACGTTCGTATCGCGCTCTTAGAGGGTCCCATTCCTTTTACTGGGACTATAGGCCACAATCGTGTTGGTTCCCCAGCCGGGTCTGGACATGGGTTGTCCCTGCCTAAAGGATGGATCACGGGCTCTCCGGTCAGATATATTTCGGTCTCGGTCGACTTCTCTTGGACATTTCGGAACGAACGAGGAAAGGGTGATTAATTCTTGGTAACCGGGCTAGGTTGTGCCTTCCGTTTATGGATGCTTGAATTACTATATGGAACGATAGATAGCGAGCATGACTTGAAGCTTGAATATGATACTAGCTTACTACCAACCGCGCCGGGACATTAAGAAAGGCCAAAAAAGCTGCTATTTCGTTAGAGATTGTAATGAAAAGCTACTCAGGAGCGTGGCAATATTGTTGGATGGTACAAACCAGGCTTAGGTGAACAAATATTCTTTCAATTTGAGATATAGTCGACTAGCGCTTAGAAGGCGGAACTTAGAATCGAGTTGGAGAACCGTAGCAGGACCTTATCAATCAACAGAGAGCTAGGAGGGATTGGCCTTGCAAGGAAAGAGAACAAAGGAAAGTAAAATCCATTCCATCAAGGAGGACAAGCCGATAGCGTAAATAGAGTATCATATAAATATAAACAACTTGGGCAGAAATTTGCTATTCACACAGACAAGATAGGACAAGACAGAAATAAGCAGACAAATATCACGCATATAACCGAGTCATACTGGATCTCGCGTACACGTACATACACATATGACGGCAGAAAGGGGAGAGAATGGAAAGGGAGTAGATATCAACGACGTGCTGATCGTCGCGTTGGAAGGGTGGTCTTCTTCATTGCTTTGCCAGGTGATTTCGCGTTCGAGGCTACTGGGACTGGTGATTCAGGCTGTGCATCGTCATCGCCGTTTCTCTTGTCATCGGGATCGTCTTCTTTCTCCAAGGGACCATCGTCGTCCTCGGGTTCCTCTAGCATATTACTATCCGCTTCACTCAGTTCGCTGAGGTCAGATCCATTTTCGATATCCTCGGCTTGATTTTCGCCTTCATCTTCATCATCTTGAGCCTGATTCCATTCATCCATCTCCATGTCGTCTTCGTCACTGTCGGGGTCTGCGTAGCTGACGCGCCGTGAAGCGCTGCCTCTATTGCTGCGCCTTCGGGCGGCAGAACTGATGGCGACATCACCTGTCGCTTCGCCGCCATCCGAGGACCAGTCGTCTCCAGTCTTCTTGGTACTCTTGCGCTTGGGCGTCTTAGAACTCACGGCGGAAGAGCCCGATTTTCGTCTGGAGGAAATTTCACTGTTTTTTCTCGCCTTCTTTGTCGCATTGGCGTCGCGACTGTTCTCCTGAGTGCTGTCGGTCTTCCTCTTCTTCGCGGCAGCCTGGCTCGATGCACTCTTCGTCCGCATCGTGGCTCGCACGATCCGATCAAGCCTGTCCTCGGCATCTTCTGGGAGGAACGTCGTTTCGGCGACTTCTTGTGCCTCTCGGTGACTGCCCATTGGGGCGAAAATGGAGCTGGGAACCCCCACTTTGCCGGGGTATGTCTGAAGAAGGTTGACACCGCCGGCCCCTCCGCCGAACTTTCGCTGCTGGGAGTAGATGTCTGCAAATCGCCGAATAGTAGCTTGTGCTAAGTCCGAAAGCGTGTGAAGGCGTGTGGAAATTTCGTCTGACTTAGTGATCCCGTCGCGCGCTTGTTTGACACGCTGAGCAATGTGAAAGATTAGGGAAAGGTTGTGCTCATTCGCCACTGCAGAGAGATAGAAGAGGATGTAGCGGGCAAAATCTGTCAGCTCGTCCAACTTTGTCGACTCGTCTAAATCTGCTGGGGGGTAGTCAGGGTGATATGCAAGGAGAGAAAGAAGGCGCGAAAATAAGGCTTCCATGACCGTCTGCTTCTCGCCCTTCTTGCCATTCGTCTGTTGGGAGAAGAATGCAGCCCGGGATCGCAGCCATGTCAGAGTGCTGTCCTTCAAGCCAACTTGCGGTTCGAATGCAAGCAAGTACGGTATGACATACCACCGTGCGCCCAGCCGAGTATCCTGCACAAGCTTCTTCTTTAGTTGGTTAATAAACCCGCTCCTCACTTCTGGAATTGGATCCTGCGCTACGAGAGCAATGGAATTGAAATCTTGCGGAGTGAGCAGCTGTTCACACAGAGCATGTGAGCTGCATAGTTTTAGCAATGAATTGGCGGCCAGAAGCCGCAATCTTGACTTCTGGGTAGCTGGAGTATCCTTCTTTTTCGACAATTCGCCTGAGTTTACAATAAGCTTATTCAGAGTATCATAAACAGGCTTTGCGTGAGCACGGAAATCGTCATCACTATCGGAACCATCTTTGGCCCGGAGCCGGTTGACAATAATCTTGAGGGCCCATTCCTTGGCAGCTGTCTCATCGTCGACTTGATCCGACCAAGAGTAGCCCGAATTAGGCGTGGGTGATCGATTTGTTAGTAATATTTGATTAACGGATATCTTGATGATGGCGTCACTCTCTTCGTCGGCTTCTCGCGGAGCAAGAAGATTGAGTTGTGACAATGTTGCCAGCTTCGTGAGGAATCGATCGGAGTCGTAGGTGCAGTTGGAAACGCACTTCTCGACAAGATCTTTGGCGTACATCTTCTTCCTATCGGTGACAGCCATGAGGATGAGGACGGCATGCTTGGCAGCACGAGGTGACGGGCTGTGGAGGGCATAGTCTACAAGCGCCTGGAAAAACTTCCGCTCCTTCGGTAACTTCGAGGGGAGCTTCTTCGCGAACCCGGAGCAGGCCTTGAGAATTTCCTCAGTACCGGCAGCGCTCACCGTGGTAGCCTTTGGCGCTTGAGCCTCAAGGTCTTTGCATATCTCTTGCACCTGAGCCTCCAAAACCTCGGGGTTGAGTGAAGAAATTTCTTTCAGCATCTCATGCGCGGGAGCCGCTAATCCATTCTCATCTGACCGGGAGATGCTCATGATTGCGGGAATATGACTTCGGTTAAAGACGATCGAGCTGCAGCGATATAACAGGATAGTAAGTGTCTCATGCAGGATGGTATTATTGCTGGATTGTAGCCTTCTCGCCAGCTCCTTGATAGCTTTGATAACCGTGCGATAGTCACTCACAGCAGCCATCGCGAAGCGGATAAGCTGATAGCCTCGTCGGTCATGGATTTTTGCGAACTTCCATAAGTCTGCAGACGTCCTTGCTGGATCGGGAAAGGTTTTCGCCAAAGCGTCAACAATTTTAGTAAGTTGAGCCTTAATCTGTTCTTTATTTTTTTCCATCACGCCACCCTACTCGCTGTTAGCTACCGTAACTGGCTCACGGTCCTGTCGTTACTTACATTATATTCCTCGCAAGCCTGTAGATAGACTGTGACAGCTGTTTTCAAGGATACCTGGCGTTTCTGCATGGCGAAAAACACCTTTTTGGCCTTCTCGTCCAGTCCGCTTACGAGGGTGAGGATGCGACGAACGCGGATTCTATCCACGTCCGCCTCGCTTTCAGGCTCAGCGGCTTGGGAGTCCTTTAGTCTCTGGGACTGACTCGAACCGCTTCTAGAGAGTTTGGGCTTGATGGGAGGATAACTTAGCGGAAGAAGGATCTCGAACATGGCATGATCAATAGAAGCGTGGATCTCAGGGTCGTTGGTGTAGTAGGCGTCGAGAATCCTAGACGGTGCCTCTTTTAGCAGGGGCGTGACCTGTTCATGACTTCTCTCTATGTCCCCAGATGCGACAGCCCAAGCCCGTGCCAAGACTTTCGTAGCATGTTCGCGCACCTGCGACTTCCGGTCTTTGACACGTTCTGCGAGGATGAAGAGTAAAGAGTCCTGAGTTGAAACACCGCCGCTAACTCCTAGTTTGTTCACAATGTGCGATAAGCCAAAAGTGCCGACTGCATCCACGGCTGCTAAGCGGACCCTCTCATCTGCATCCCGCAGCATCGACGCTAGATGCGTGATAAGCGTTTGCTCCTCGTTATCACTCAAGCCTGAACCACCTGCAGAGGTTAGGATAATTCGGCCAATAGCGGTAGCCCAAGAGGCTCGCACAGAAGCTGATTTGTCCAGGCGTCGGCTCAAGAAACTATCATACGCAGGGCTGTGCGCCTGCGAAAAGGGCTTCGGCGCGAAAGGCATAAGGAGAACATTTGGCTGCGGAATCGATCGCGCGTATTCGTCTAGCGTCACCTGTGGGTAGACCGCAGGGTCCATGGGCAGAGGAGGGGGTGGTCCAGCAACCCCAGTCCCGGATGTCAGGTCGCCGATGGTCTGGGTTGCTAGCAAGCGCAACGACACTGATTCAGCGGATAGCTCTGCTTCCAATTGGGGGATAACATTCTGCAAAACGTCGGGACATGCTCTCCAGAGCTCACGGATTAATCGATGCGCTTTACTCAATTCTTTGATGTCTTCTCCCTCCTCGTCTGAGTCATCGAGGTTAGTCCTGCGAACTTGCTTCGAGGGCCCATTCTGGGCTCCGGTAGCTGAGGCGTCAATTATGACATTGTTAAAGTACTGGCTGATATGGCTAGTCATCCTTTCCGGGCAAGCCTGGCATATTGCTTTGGCCATATTGTACGCCGCCGGGTAGTCCTTTAGAAGCAGCGTCTCTTGCTTCTCGTCCACCTGTGTCTCAGGCTTTTTTCCTTTTTTCCCTGGGCCATCCAGCACGCGAGGATCAACACGCAGAAACTGCGCTACGATCACGTCCACAACATCAGGCGCGAGAACCGGCGACTCGTCGATAACTGTCACTAGCAGGCGGGTCATGTCATACTCGACATTTTTGGCGACTGGTTCGCCGGTCGAGGCTTTAGCTGAGCCTGCGACGATGTCAAAGCAGCTTATAAACAGTGGAACAATCAATGTGTCCGGGTGATCTAGATCCGTCATAAGAACAATACTTTTGACCTCCGCCAGCGAATTCAAGACGTAAATGTGTTGGGCATTATAAGGATTTGAGGGATCCCCCAGCGCAGGGATGATCGACGACACAATACAAGTAAAAATATCCTAGGAGACAAAGAAACCAGTCAGTTGCTAAAGCCGAATGTCAACAGGCATCTGAAGGCATTGAGTAGATCGCACTTTTAGTTGATTCGCCGTGAAAGGCGCGTCAGGTGCACAGAGGCGCAACACATCCACAATGCAACATGTAGCCCAGGCCCGAACACCCTTATCCTTATGCGCCAGCAGTTGAGCCGTAGCGAGCTCCTGCGAAACCTTCCTTAAAGATTCCTTCTCAATCTCCTCCTGTTCAAGCTTGCGCAACTCCTGTGCCAGCGTCTGGAGCCGCTGCAGCAAATCCGCAATGGGGATAGCGGAGCGTCCGACGCGCCATGACAGCGGCTCATTGAACTTCAGTTGGCGAAGACCGCCGGAGGGTTCTTCAGGTTCCACGTCTTCCGTGGCGACGGAGGGGCCTTGACGAGTGCGCGATGGCATCGTGGGAGCGCGGGGAAGCCGAGGTCGAAGAGGCTGCACTTCAGGGCACCATGCGTCGAGTGAAAGCGAGTGCAGAGATACTCAAGTGCAGATTCCGACAGGCAAGCAATTGGCTGGCTGGATCCCACAGCGGAACCGAGTTGTCTGGGAGGGAAACTACTCAAGGAGCAGCAGCTCGGCGTTTCGTACTTCTGCCAAAAAGGGAAAGCCGGCGTTGACCTTGACCGCCTTGTGGGACGCGTCGCGCGTTTACGTCTCAAGTACGGGGTGCCTCTACCTGGGTGCGCTGAAAAGTACACAGAACATTCTGGTGAAACGAAATATTCACTTTTGATAAATTGTCATAATTGTATGCTAATTACATTGTCTATCTAGTGTTGAATGCTGATTGACCGCTTTTTAAATGCAAAACCACTATGCACAATCGTCAATGCCATAAATGCTAACCAATGCTTCAACCACGCAGCTAGAAATTAGGTGAGAACTTGCTGAGCGCCCTGATTTTTTTGCCATAGATGTAGAAGACGATGGGGATAGGAATCATTGCAACGGTGATGAACCCAAGCAGACTGGATGCCCATGGCACGCCTAGCTTATGGTACATCTGCGTCGCGAAGAGGGGGAAAGCACCACCCAGGGAGCTTCGAATCAGAGTGTTGGCTGCAATTGCAGAATTCGCAAACATCATGTACACATCGATGATGTAGTTGAGGCCCTGCATGAAAATCACGAGGATACCGGCGCCGATAGGAACACCAGCGGCAACCTGAGCCAACCAGTGCACGTCGGGGCTGGACGTCCAGCCAAACCAGAAAAGCCCTCCAGGCAAGAGTACGGAGGCGACCATCATGGGGACCAGACGTTCTTCAGGAATAACCCTGCCATACTTGGCGAGCTTTTGAGCGAAGCGAGTCTTGGTTTGCCAGACGATGAGGGCCACGCCGCAGAGCACTCCAATCATGATCCCGATGAACGGGAGACCGGCAATACCCTCGTTGGTCCACCCGCGCTCCTCTTGGAACGAAACGGGATAGGCTTCGAAGAAGAGGTAGAGAATTCCGTACACGAGCGCAAGGTAGAGAGTGATCAGGATGAGAATGGGCTCGAGCATCAGCATCTGAACGGGCCGGAACAGATATTTGCGGACGATGTCCCCAAAGGTCGGCCTGTGGTGATCGAGGAAAGCATACAGATTTTGGTTGCCAGTTTCCTTACGAAGTTTGGCAGCGCGCCTCTGAAGGAGCACAAGGTGATACGTTTCGGGCACTACAAACCAGGCGATGGCGCCAAACGATCCGGATGCAATCAAGGTGATCCAAGCTGTCCACCGCCAGCCAAGATAGGAATCAGTGAGAAAGCCGCCAACAATTGGGCCTAGAGAGATAGCCGTCAGTCAGATATCCTCGGGAATTGAAAAGTATCCAAACTTACCCAGCACGGGTCCAACGAAGGTAGCTGCTGAAAACAGCGCAATCGCTACGGCGCGATCAACAGGATCCCAAAAGTCTGCCATTGCACCTCCAACCACAGCCAGAGGCGAGCACCCCAGGAAGCCCATCAAAAACCGACACACAAGAATAGTCTGCACATTCTTGGCCACGGCAACGGGAATTTGGAAGATGGCGAACAAAGCATATCCAAGAAAGAGGGGGTATTTCCGCCCATACAGCTCAGACATAGGTGACCAGACCAAAGGGCCAGCAGCAAACCCAAACACGACTAGACTGGTCGCGAGAATCATGACCTCCGTAGATTCGCCGAACTGCTGTGCCGTCACAAGCGTCGCCGTCGAGAACACACTACTCGCAAAAGTGAGCCACATTGTCATTGACGATAAGGTCATTGTGATGACCCATTTCCTCCAATGGGGCATGTTCTGCGGGTTCTCGGGGTCGTCAGGCCCAGCCCACTCGATCAGATTGGGATCCTTGGACTCCTGTTTCTTCGGCTTTTCATCGGCTGATGGCTGTTGTGCGTCATGGTTGCCACTTTCGAGATCAGAGTCCTCTCCCTTCTCAGGAACTATATCAGGCGGAGACTGCAAGGCCTTCTCCCCATAACCTAAGCTGGAACGTGATTCTGAACGTAGCGTTGTGCTGGAAGAAGGCGCATCGTGTCCGGGTCCGTCACCTGGGTGGAGGTTGTCGATATCGCTCATCGCCTGGTAGCTATCCGCTGGTTCGAGTAAGGTTATAGGTGGAATATATAGTGGATATACTGAAGTGATATGTTTAAGCACGCTCCACAAGAAGATTCGAGGAAAAAATATACACCTGCTGCAGGCAAAGGGGTAGAGAAAGTTGCTAAAACGCCTTTAATATACTTGTATCGCGAACCCTTGACCATGTGGGCCTTAGGCAGTTTGGATTTATAATTCCACCTGGCATCCACCATCTTTCAGGAGGCAAGCCCCATCGCGTGGACAAAAAAGATTGTATCTTGATCCATCCGCTCTTAACTCCGAACCAAAAAGCTTCTAGAGCCCATGCATGATTCGATATTGAGATTCGGTCGCAGATGATCGGACATCAACACCCCGCCCTCCGTCTGTCGCTGACACCACATGCAGTGCGTTGGGTGCCCTCATAGTCCAGTGTTATTGCGCTATGCCGGTTATCCGAATCACATCCTAAGCGCATCAGGCATGGCATCCGACGGCCTAGCACCTGATCCAGCTCTCTACGTCAAATCAGATTCGCCAAGAAAGATTCTGGAAGCCATGATGTGTCACGGTAGTTCATTGGCTGGAAGAAGAAAAATTATCAGCGGAAACGGCCCACTTACGTATCTTAGCTTTCTCTTCGTGGGTCTTGTTCGGGAGATCGGAGAGCTTCAAATTACCGAGTTTGACGGTCATGATGAAGTCATTGTTCAATGTACATGTTGTGCGTTGTTTGGTTTCTGGGGCTAGATAGCCCGTGGGGTTGTTTCGATCGTTACCGACTGTATTAATTCTTGAATTTGGATCCGACTGATAGGTTTCATGCGTAAATCTATGCAAAAGGCGTATCAGTATCAGACTGAGTAGGAGTATGAGATTCGGAAAGTCGGAACCGAGCCCAAGTCGGCAACGGACCACAACTATGTCCGACTGGACTAATCACTAAATGAGCCACCAACCAGTGCGGCTGAAATAAGCTGATTAAGCAGACCGGATACTCAACCATGAAAGATTGGAATTGCGAAAGGAACACAATAAGGATGTTTATAATACGGCAAACCGGCACGGGCCCGACCTTCCAGCCCGTTGTACCTGAAACTTGCAGATAGCGGAGTCCTTTAGCGACATGTGGACAGGTGGCTTCGTATGACTTCTCTGAGTCAGATTAGCACGAACCCGGGCAAGGGTCTGCTGTAAGGTTGCAGTCTGCTAGCCTGCTGCCTGCTGCTTAACGCTTGTTACATGCTGTCGGACTCGGTTCGGCGTTAGCCGCATCGCGCAGGTGCCAGGTGGACTCGGCCCCAGTCTAGCGGGTGGGCTCAGAGAGCTTTTACTAGATTACTAAAGACTGTAGGAGCTGTTCTAAGTATACTCCGGAGTAGAAATCAAATAGAGTGAACGTGACCAGGGCTAGGACCCTGGATTATATTCCTCCCATTGTAAACAGGAGCCTGATATGACTTTCCACAGGAAAAGTGGACTAGCATAAATGCACCCGCTAAGTACACGCTTGCCCAGATGAATACAAAAGAGAACAAGATTGCTAGAAAGCGCCGCTATATGCCTCAAGAATCATCATGAGCTATCATCAGAACCGTTCGCCCTGGCCCTGCTCTGCCGGAGAGCTTCAACGGCCTTATGCACCTCTTCTTTAGCTTTGGCCTCCAAGCGAGCCTTCGTAGTTGACTCTAATGAGTCTAATCCCAGAGCATGTTCATACAACTTCCGAGAGATATTTCGATTGATGTCGGTGTACTCCTCCTTGGAGACGACCCTCGACCGGTAGTGTGGTTTGAGCGCCGCTCCAACGAGTTTTTGGATGTCAGATTTGACCTCCAAGGATAAACCAATGCGAGCCGGTGAGCTCTCGTTCGACCTTACCGCTCGAACGATATGCGCCGCTCGGGGTATCTTGCGAGGGCGAGGGCGCGAAGGGGTTTCTTCTTTATCTTCCTTGTGAGAACTAGCCGGTGAAACTTCCGGAGAGAAAGTGGGAGAAGACGCTTCACGCGGTGGGGTGAGCTGCATTGGTGATATTGGCCGGCTTCCGAAGCGTGGGGACGGAGTGGCAGAAGATAGCCGCGGGGATGATTGATTGGAAGGAACGGGCGAGATAGAAGGTGACGAAAGACCTGGAGTACTTTGCTCGGCGGAGACGTGGACTGATGGGTTGTACGAGTTGACACTTTGTGGCGTTGACGCATCTTCGACTTCCTTCAATAATGATGAAAGGAAGCTCGGCTCGCTAGAGTTGTCGGCATTGAGACGAGCGGATGCCTGCGCAGTAGCACTCCTGGATGACTCGCCATTTTGCATCGCCAATGCCGCGAGATCTTCGGCTCTACGGGTGCGCGGTCGTTTCAGCTTGCGCGCGGGTTCAGCGGGCTCCGGAGAAGGGGACATTGTAGGCTCTTTCCGTTTTCGTGCAGCGCTCGGGTTGTTCTCGATTTCACGGGCACGCTCAAAGGCGTTCCACGCCCTCATCTCCTCTAGCGACTCTGGCTCAGGTGTCGGCGCTCTCGGCGCTCTCGGTCGTGATGGTCGAGGGGCCTCGATGTCAAGCAGAGCAGCAGTGTCTCTGAAGCGATTTCTTCCACCCTGCCGCTCAGCGACTTCAAAACGGCGCTGCCAGGTGCGGAACTCTCTCTGGTTAGCTTCCTCGCGGCGTTGTTGCTGCAACGCACGCTCGACAGCGCGATCATCATCGAAGGGGAAGTCCAAGTCTATGTTGAGATTGTCCCAGACTGATTGCCAGACGCGTGCCCAGTGCAGGGAGTTGATTTGATTTCTACTCAGCACCCTTCGCTGCTGTGCCCTGGTACGGTGGCGCCGCCGATTTTGTACATGGGACGGTCTATCAACTGCATCAGAAGATAGTCCGATGGGACGTTGGGTTTCACATCGGGAACAGTACCAGGGACCCTCTGGTACCTCATCAAGCCCCACACAGTATATATGAGTCGGCACATCGCAACCGTCACAGAGAAGAAGCACATCTTCGTTTTCAGAGTCGCCGCAGATAGGACAGGGCTGGAAATCGGAGACATCATTATCTATATATTCGACGACCATGGACGGATCGACATCCGCCACCTGAACACGGTCTTCAACGGCATAGGATGAGATCACTGGGCCTATACATGATATATCAGCTTTCGGTCTAATGCACATCATAAATGCTTCAACATCATTTGAATAGAATCATCCTACCTCCGACCCGGTCACTCAGCTCCACTTCATTGAAGGTACGACGGCATATCGGGCAGCTGTTGGCTCGTTCGACCCAGGGTTTCAAGCAGTTGTTGTGTAAAATATGGCCACAGGGAAGTAACTGAGCGATAAAGCTATCCTCACTTTTATCGGAGCCATCTGCCTTGGTAGGGATATCAGGTGCCTTGCCATCCGGTTCAAGGTCAGGTCTTGGCACCGGGGCGGCATGAGGATCGCTGGCGCTTTCGCCAAGGTCTCCTAAGCACACAATACAGGTGTCGGACATTAACGGACGGGGATACGATAGAGCTGTGTGAAGAGGAGCTGAGAGAAGGCATGAAGAACAGCTATCAAAAAGGAATGAGGAGAGGATGAAGAAGGAAAGGAGGAGGAGAGAGAGGAGAAGGAGTAGGAGTCGTCGAGAGATGTGGGGATTTTGAAGGTCAGCAAGTCCTTGTCTAACCCAAAACAGTCTGGCTGCCAACGTGACCTAACGCAAGGCGAGTATCACCGCCCACTGATTCAATCTCTGTTGGCGCTGGCAAATTCAGACACGGCGCTCGAGCCTTGGTTGACGTGCGAGATAAATGTTCCTGCAGTGCGCTTAAAAGGGATAACCCCTCTTTATATCTACCAATCTTTGGAATGAATCGTTTCGAGAATGAGGCGACCTAGCAGACGATCAGTCCGCGACAGAACAAGTAGCAAGAGCACCGTTTTGACAGTGAATAAATATTCAACATCGACTTGTAAGCAAAAAAGTACCCAGTAAGATTATAGATTATTGTTACTCTTGCTTTCCGGTTTTCGACGGCGTAGGTGAATACCTAGTTCGGGCCCTATGGCACTCACATGTCCCTGAAATTAGTCAGAAGACACGATCAGGTGCCGGGAGCACAAAGATAGATCCGGCCATACGAAGCAAAACGGTGCTGCTATATTCATTGCAGATCGGCAGAGTTTGAACTAGACAAAGCGATCTGAAATCATCGGTGGTATTCATGTCTATGTGAAAATATTGAATTCGATGAGGCAGATGACGCCATCAACACCGAGGGCGGAAATCCGTAACGAGGATGCGTTCATGACAATCCATTGTATTTGTCTCATTTTTTAATTAACCGAAACAGAAAGAAATCCCATCATCACATTTAGACCTCCGCGATTTCCCTGAGACGACGGATGGTGGAGCGGGTAGCAGCGGCGGCGGGGGTGCTGAGTTGTTGAAGTACATGTTAGTATATCCATTGAGCGAAATGCCGTTGCCGTCGAGATAGTTTGTCCGACTGAGAGCGAGAAAGTGTCGACTTACGAGACGGTGTAGGCACCACCGGCAATGGTCTTCTTGCAGCCCTTGCACTCCCAGATGCCAACAGCCTGGCGCTTGACGGTGTTCTTTCCGCAGAAGGTGCAGACGTAGCGGGCGTGCTGGGACACTTCCATCTTCTTCACCTGCTTACGCAGGGAGGCACCGTATCTATTGTCGAGCCGTAAGTCAATCAAATGTCCAATCGCTTGATTTTTCTATGATCGAAGTTTCGCCGTAATATGAACGAAAAAGTCGCGCTCGATTCAATCCGGAGTCGTGGGAGGGTTTCTGGCTAAAGCATACCTGGTACCATATTTACCGGTGATACCGACCTCTGCGAACCAAGTCAGCTTCTGTTTTCAAAATTTCTGTTCAAAAAAGTAAACAAAAATTCCGTGGCTATACTCACTCTTAGTGCGCTTGGTCATCTTGTCTCTGTGCGGCTGTTGAGGTCGAAGATGGGAACAGTGCGGGAAGTTCGAAATCGAGACCGACGCTTTCAAGTGAGGTGAGATCAGTTGTGGGTGCGCTCGCTTAGGGCTTGGACTTGGCATCACGTGATATATCACCTCAAACTTCTACAGTAAGCCTCCTCAATTGACGCAGCAGGTAATATAATATGGAGAAGAATAAAGCAACCGCTACGCCTTTTTTTGAATTTGAGTCTTCTCTTTTGTCTGAAATGATAATAGTAGATGTTGGGGACAATGGCGAATATCATACGCAGCCTCCTTAAGAAGCAGGCGGTCAAATAAGGCAAAAAGCGCAGAATTTCGGGCGTGGCTTCTTAGATAAGCAAACTCAGAGCCTGGCTAGTGTTTTTTCGCTCACAGGTCATGGTTGTGGACTGGAGATGGTTAAGTCCAGAGCCAATATGGCTGTAGTTTATCACGATAGATAATCACTCTATAAACATATGATCATTTTGCCTGAACAACAGAAAAGTGCATGTCCAATCTGTGATACCGTACCACGGACCAAGTCCTATGTAGCATACGAGCGCATGCCATGACGTATCCGAGCCGCGGCTACCAGATCCCCTTAATTATAAGGCTCGTAGTCGCATCCTGTGGCCATTGCTAAAGCTGCTTCGCTTGGCTGATTTCAGTGAAGTGTCAAGTAATATACATCTTTCGACTTCTTTACCTGATACGTAAGTGGTGCCGGACGTGGCCTTGTTGAATAACCTCCGTTCTCTACAAGCCCATTCAGGGTTACAGTCCCGGCTTCACACAGGCGATATGAACCCTAGCAGGGAATTCGATATCGTGGTCCTCGGCCCTACTGGGTATACTGGGAAGTACTGCGCAGAGCATATCGTCACTCATCTTCCCACAAACCTGAAATGGGCGCTGGCAGGGCGTTCAACCAAGAAGATTGAGGGCGTCGCTCAGGAGTTGAAGAAGCTCAACCCTGATCGCTCGAACCCAGGTAAGACTGTGTACTGGTACCTGTGGAGGGGTTTTGCTGATGCGTCCATAGAGATCATCTCTGTCCAGCTCAATAAGGAGGAATTGCGCTTTCTCGCAGATAGAACGAAGCTCATTATTAACTGCGTGGGCCCCTATCACATATACTCGACCCCTGTCGTCGAGGCTTGCGCGAATGCCGGCACCCACTATGTTGATGCGTAAGTTCCCATCAGGCAGATTACGGCATCGGCTAATCGCTGCAGGACTGGCGAGACGCCATGGGTTAAGCAGACAGTCGACAAGTATCACGAAACCGCGAAGTCGAACGGTGCAATTGTAGGTAACCTCCAAATACTCGTGTATCACGACCGTCTAATTGGAGTAGATAATTCACTGTGTCGGTATTGAAAGCGCACCTGCAGACATGTTGGCTTATGCCCTTGTGAAGGAAGTCCGAGAGAAGATGTCCTGTCCAACCAAAGAAATCACCGGCTCAATTTACGAGTTTAAGTATGCTACCCTCTATACCATCCGTGTTGGTATTTCTAACCATGCATAGATCCTCTGGCGCGAGTGGTGGTACCTTGGCTTCTATCTTGACCTGTATAGAGGACTTCTCTGGATCTCATCTGCTCGAATCGACAAAGCCGTTCTCCCTTGCAGCCTCCCCACCACCAAAGGACATTCCATCCGAGTCCTTTATGGAGAGGATTCTCGGTGTCCGAACCGTTCGTGACCTAGGCACGCTCACCAAGTCGCCAACAGACTTTTGCGACATGACAATCGTCCACCGCAGCAGCACCTTGATGCCGGAACTCTACGGCCCCAGATTCTACTTCCGCCAATTCCTTAGCGTCCGCAACACATTTGTTGGCATATTGTGGAATTATGCCTTCTTGATCGGAACGGCCTTCTTGCTCTTGGCACCGGTCCGATGGCTCCTGAAGAAAGTGATCTACGCGCCTGGCAGCGGACCAACCACGGAGAGCGGCCTTAATGACCGATGCGAGTACCGCGCCATCGCCACTCCGGACCAAAACACGTCGAAGCGTATTTTGGGAAAGCTGAAGTACACGGGCTCGTCAATGTATCACTTCACGGGCGTGCTCATGGCAGAGGCAGCTATGGTGATTTTGGAGAATGAGGAGAAGTTGAAGAAGGCCTCGGGAGGGGGTATCGTTACGCCGGCGACCTTGGGCCAGGAGTACATTGACCGACTCGAGAATATTGGATGTCGTGTTGAGACGCAGGTGCTGGAGAACTAACCTGCTTACCCTTTATCTTACGATCTGGTTGATCATGCTATTTTATGTCATAGTTATTCCATCATGATATATCAAAGTTTACCTCGCACGTAAATATATCTAGAGCCTACATCACAAAGCAGGCTCTCCAGCCAATCACTCAACAAAGAAAGGTAATTCACAGCTTGGTCATCCTGCTGCCCCCTTCAACAACCTCATTGAACCAAGCCTCTAAAGCCTGATTAACCTCTGCCGGCTTTTCCCAGAGTGCCCAGTGCGAGGCATTAACCTGCTTTGTCATCAGCTGCGGTATGGCTTTCGCCATCCCTTTGCCTAAGTGCGGCGGGAGTGCAGCATCTCTGAGGGCTTGGATGAAAAGGACTGGGATGTCAATTGTTCCTTTTTGTAGAGAAAGCTCGTCGTCATAGTTTATCTTGCGGGTGCGATACCAGTTTACTGTGGATTTAGTCAGGTTTGTGCTATGAGAATGAAAGAGGAAAAGCGAGGAAGAGCATACGAGGTCCACGAAGCCCATGGCGGGCGAATTCCCAGGCGTAGTATTCCATTTCCTGTGAACATGTCAAGTTAGAGCCTTTAAGGCCAAACAACAAGACTTCCCTGAACCAACCGCCCAGGTTAGGTAGGTGGATACTAACCTCTGCCTCCAACAACCAACTCATCTTTACGCTTCTCATCTTCTTCAAATCTACCCCTTTATGGACATCAAACGCAGGCTCTTTCTCCTGTGTCTTCCCGCCATAAAGCGAAATCAGGAACTGTTTATGGTCCTCCTTGCTCTTCACAGCCTGTTCAATCTCCCCGCTGACGAAGTGCAGCTGGTACCCGAAATGTGGCGCCACTTTGGAAACCATGTCTTCAAGTGTCATGAATTTCTTGTACGGAGGGCTGTATGGTACGCACACGGTGAAGAGGTGCGTGATTAGAGTTGGGTGCCAGAGGACAACCCGGTAGGCGAGGAAGGCGCCCCTTTTCCCCGATGATTAGAATTCCAATTCTAGTGATGCTGTGTGTTGTAGCGCGGACATACCAGTCATGGCCACCCAGGATAATCTTCGATGCGCCGAGTTGGTTGGCTAGTTCTTTAATGTCGTCGGCGCAGTTCTTGTGTGAGTATGCCGCTATATCCGATGGGGCGTCCTGGTGAAAGAAGACAGTATTCCCGTCAGCTGCTTACTCAGGCTGTCTCTCAGAAGTGGATGGCTTAGTGTACCGTTCGTCCATAACCAAGACAATCTGGCGCAATGACTCGATAGCCTTTGTTGACGAATAGCGGAATCTGGTATCTCCAGCCCATCGACAGGTCTGGGAAGCCGTGAAGCTGAGGCAGAGCAGGATATTGCGTTAGTATAAGATTTGAAAGAGTATAGCGGGCGGGATTGATGTGAATACCAAGACCACTGTGCCTTTGTATTGGCCTGATGGCGGCTGGCTATAGAGGTAGCCTGGATATATAGTCAGCGAATGTTGTTAGGCCATTATATAAGCACGTCTCGGTGTTGGGTGAGCAAGGAGAACACGCAAGAATTGCACGAGCTCAATAATCTGTATCGCGCGCATGAGGAAACAGCTCATACCGTATGTTTTCCCGTTAACAAATGCTGAGCGATGCTCGACCCGGGGATCTCCCGAAACTCTGACTTTGTCCACTGCCATGGTTGTGTACTCAGCAGAATTGTGTTGTATAAAATCAAAGCCTCCTAAAACAAATACAAAAAGAGAAAAGGACAAGGTGGATCAATGAGATTGGATTGATGCTGATGGTTGTATGGAGTTTGGTCTCTAAAACCCCTCTCCCGTCACGTGAAGTCGAGGGCTTCCTCTTTGTAACTTGAGGGCTTGATGGAGGATAATTTGATTGGGAGGATGATTGTCTAATATTTTTGGATTTGTGTTTAAAAATGTCTAAGGATGGGGAGGTCGTGGACCTGGGAGTATTTTGGGCTCTGAAGTCGTTTCTCCCGATTTGCCTCGGCCCTCGTTAACCGTCTCCTCAATAAAATCTGGTTGTTTTGTGGATAATTGACCAACATCACGATCAGAAATAGATGGCCAACATGATATTGTGATAGCTAATATATCACCGTGTCTTCGTTATCTTCAACCACCTCGCCTCCATCATCTTCTGCTCCTCGATGGTCCTCATCTTGATGTGAGCTGGCTGATACGGCCTCGGTGGAGGGGTTGTCAGGTTTAGTTTCTTTTGGCTCCTCCTCATGGTTTGGCTCAACTGGAACCGACTCCTTGTCTTCCTTTGCCTTGTCGTTTTGCGCATCCTGACTCGGCTCTTGTTGCTCCATTTTCTCCTGAGCTTCTTCAGGTTGATCCTGCTTTTCGGTCTCTGGCTGGTCCTCTTGTACATTGCGTGCATCTAATTCCTCCACTTCTCGTGCGATTGTGGCTTCGGCTTCCCGTACCTGATCCCGTATGATATCTTCCTCCTCAGGCCGCAGCTGCCATGGTTTATAGTACTATAGAATCGGTTAGAATATCAAACATCAATTCGGAACATTGACCATACTAGTACAGGCTCCGACTTCGTTTTCAGGAAGTGAGCCATAGCCAAAAGATTCTCGTGGCGAGTATGCATCTAGATAAACCGAGTGCTGATTAGCAAGTCGTCACCAGTCAGACGTAGTTTGAACTCACCATCTCCTTCTCGTAAAACTTCTGCTCCTTTTTCCGCGTAGCCAACCGCTCCTCCCGCCTTTTCTTCTTTAGCTCCCCATATTCCTCATCTTGCAGCTTAAGTTTATCTTGCTGCTTCCGTTCAATATCAGCTCTCCGTCGTTGCGCCGCGGAATTGGAAGTCTGTGAGAGCGTTCCTAGCAGAGAACCGAACAACCGCTGTCCACGTTTCCGTTCCTCATCTCGTCGGTTACGTTTTCGTTCTGTGTCCTGAATTTCCTGTCTCGGCGATGATTGTCTGCGCGCAGGAGGTTCTTCTGAATCTTGGTCGTCGTTCTGGGTGCTGAGACGGCGACGCTTGATGTCCGACTCGAGATCGGTAGCTGAGGATTGTCTACGCTTGAGTCCTGACTCTGGGGAAGGAATGTGATTCTCTTGCTCCGGAACAATCACGGCAGAGGCTAGCGTTCTTTGATCAAGCTCAATTAGCTACCGGAGTATGCGACAATCAGATCATGGGAAGAAACTCTTACCCTTCTGCCATGGTGGGCGTTTGTCTGGTTATGGCCGGGCCCGAAACCGCTGAAAAATGGATGCAGAATATTGGGCAATTACAAGTCAAATATTCAAAGAACCAATACTGAGTATTGGGCGACAGATGAGACGCGCCTAATCCGTACAAACTAGAGCAATAGAATCACGTACGTGAATCGGAGATATGCTGTCGCGATAGAGCCGCAAAGCCAGACTCCCGTGCACGGACCAACTACCGCCGGCAGAAACCTGGAAAGGTCATGCTGTTCCCAGCTTCTCTTTGAGCTCTCTTTCGCTTTCCACCAGCTTCGACCTTTTGCTCTAAAGACTTGTCGCCCTCAGGCTATATTCATTTTCAGAGCCTTTAAGACTCAGGACTCCGCCCTCGAGCTCAACTCTCTTTTTGCACTCTGTCCGACTTCTTTCAGCAATATGTCTCGCCATCATCCTGATCTCGTTATGTGCCGCAAGCAACCTGGCATCTCCATCGGCCGTTTATGCGACAAATGTGATGGGAAGTGTCCCGTGTGCGACTCCTACGTGCGTCCTACAACCTTGGTCCGCATCTGCGATGAATGCTCCTTTGGCAACTACCAGAACAAGTGTATCGTTTGCGGTGGTGAGGGAATCAGTGATGCATTCTACTGCTTCGAATGTACGCGGCTAGAGAAAGACCGAGACGGGTGTCCGAAGATTATAAACTTGGGAAGTTCGAGGACGGATTTATTCTATCAAAAAAAGAGTTTCCGGAATCATTGATGAGGCGGGTTCGACCTGCTTACGCAACTGGGTCCCTGGTGCGGAGAGCTGGCGGGCCCTGGTTGATATTATCGCTGCTCTTTGCTAGCGGTTATTGGTGATATCTAAGAATGACAATGGATCTTGGCTACGGATATAAGTGTACGGATATCTACGTTGAAGCCCGGATCAATCCCCCAGGACTTGCTAGAGAGCGGCGATCAACATCTACCTCCCCGGGCGTCTGGGCTTTGCGAACCCTTGCCTGGGGCCGTTGTTCTGTGGCGGGTTCACTTCTTCTTGAAGGCGTTCGCCTGTGACTTCGTCGGGCGCCCCGGCCTCAATCTGTCATTTCTTTGTTAGTTCCCGGTCTGTCATCCGCTAAGCCGCCATACCTTTTTCAAAATCTTCAGACCCTGTTTTTCCGCCACCTGGAGCGCATGCATCCGGGAGCTAGCGTACAGCATCCGCTCCTTGATTGACGAGCCTGATGGGCAGGTATAGATGAAGATGATAGCGTCGGAGTCGGGATAGTGATAGAACGTGTATCTCGGTGAGGAGACAGAGATGTGATTCTGGACGGAATTGGCGTCAACCCCAGACTCAGCCACAGTGAGCTTGAATGTCTCCGTTGAAACGTCAATGGCCTGTTAGTAAAACAAAATTAGCTTTGACCAACTCAAAGTACAATTGAATATGTCTTGTCAAACTCACCAACTGCACCAGTCCACCCTGCTGCAGCCCTCCTAGAGCACTCTTCGCATCCTCGTCCACCTGCATTTCAATCTTCATCCTAGAAGGACCTCTCGCAAACGTTCCGCCGATCCCAATATCCCTCCCTGGGGTTCCACTCCTGGCAGCCTCCTCCGCCCTCCGCACAGCCTCCAACTCCCTTTCCTTTTCCCCCATTAGATCCTCTCTTCTATAACCCCCAGTGGAAGTTCCGTTCTTCTCTGCCTCCCGCTCTTTCCATGCTTTCTCTCCAACGACTTCCTCCTCGTCCGTAGCAAAGATTGTCTCACTAAACTTCTCGCTTCCCAATTCCCTCACTAGCGTCGCCCTTGTAGACGCGAAGAGAGTCTTTGCACGCACCCCCGCGTTGGACGGAATGTAGGTTAAGGCGATGAGATTAGATCCTGTCCGGCGGATTAACAGGTAAATAGGAGTCTTTGGCTCCAACACAGAGGATAGCTGTGAGAGTGAGGTGTAGAATGCGCTCTCTCCAAAGCCGGAGAATGGGAGCGTCGAAAGCGGGGTTAGGCGCTCCGCGGTGATTGTCACGGGGAGGCAGAAGATGGAGGTATCTGACGCGAAGCGGGAGAAGGCATCGTGGAGCTCTTGCGAGACTATATACAGTCAGGTAATCTCATGATATGCATTATGTGGCTGCTCAGGCCTATGCTGGAACTTCGGCGTTGGGGATGGCGGGGCGGAGTTGGCTTCATAGCTGACACTCTGTCTGAAGCAGGCAACGGGGCAGGAACGCACCTGAGATTCCAGACTGCATATCGAATGCGTCAGGATAGATCTGCCGTCTCGTGTACAGATTGTTATACCAATTTGACTTGTCAGAGGGACTGTTGTAGATTCGTTGGTTGGTCTATTTACTCACCGCTGGGTGGCCTCAACGCTATATCACATGACTCGCATCTATACATACAAAATACTACGTATTGATGGGCGATGATTTTGAAAGTTGCCTTACCTCTGTTGCTATCTTCCAGTACTACAAGCACGATGGCCAAATAATCAAGAACCAGCACTGTCGTGATGTTATGCCAATCGCCCTTTGGGCCTTCTCCCTCTCGCTCGCTTTCTATCTCGCTGGATTTTATCATTCGTGTCCTCATGGTGCGAGGCCATTGCGTACTGTCATATAGTTGTTCTTTCTACACCTAGATTATATACTAGGATGGTGATACTAGGAAGAATCAAGGACTAGAATTATTTGTGCCTTTATTGATGCCACTTACTTATTGGAGGTACAGGATCTGGTCCGTTTGCATCTCCCCCAACGGGACATATAGCTCCCAGCTGGTTTATTCCAACCACTTCCCTCAATTTGGTGCTTTGACTGGAAAACCTACAATCCCCTTGAGAGGAAGCTGTCATCTACGTGTCTTTGAGTGTCTTCCTTTCCGTCCAACAGCACTCAACTACCGAAGTCCACATCCAAGTTCGACACAGCCCTAAAACGCCGATGGACAAACCCAAAATGACCACCCCCCTCCAAAAATGGCATACTCTCCTTGGCCTATCCCGCAAACCGGAACTTGGCTGGCATAAAAGCCGCCTAAATGAAGAGCTCTTGGAGCGATGCAAGGCAACGACGCCCCTGGGCCGACTTAGCGAGACCTCAGACATATTATTCACTTTATCCCGCGCCCAACACGACGGGTTCTCAATACCTTTTCAGCCATCATGGTCACGGACATACAATGGACTTGCAAAAATCTATATGCTGAGCAAGTTCACGTCGCGGTGGGGATTTTATCGCGTGGCGGCATATTGCGCTGGGAAGCGCGATTGGAGGTCTGTGAGGGAGGTGGTTAACCCGAGGAAGAGGGCTAAAGTAGATGAAGTTGCGGTGCGACATGGAATCCCAATGAAGGTGTTTAGGAGAGTCTGTGCGAGACTGTTGTGGGTACTGCCTGTTCTTCCATGATGGACTGCCTCGGGCTGTGGCTGTGATCTTCTGGATGCAATAATATACCTTTTGGGATTGGATACAGACTGACCTTACTTGACCAATCGAGGACCCCCTACTTTGGTCTGGCAGCTTTGGAGGTAGATCTGTGATATCTGTACGTATTGAGGCTCCAATGACATGTCTGGTTGTTTGCTCTCTAGAAGGGCTCCATTTTCAAAGAGCAATATGAATTCGCGATTCAATTTCATAGAACAAGCCAACCTACTCATTGACAATCCCTTCCACTATATTCTAGAATCAGCTGAATCATAGCTTGCCTTCTGTAAAACAATAAGTTAACGCAAGGTGGTCAAAGAGGGATCCTTCCAAGACAATGTAGGCAAATAGGGCAGCTTTGTTTGACTAAGGGAGAGCTTACCCTGTGATCAATCCTTTATTCTCATCCTCTATATAATCCACATTGCAGGTCCTTGGATGCCATCACCTTCCACTGCGGATAGTTTCTGCTCTACCTCTTGAAGGGCCAACCGCTTGTCCTGACATACTACGTCGTATCCCCCATCGTTTTGCACTGTCCAGCTCTTGACCTGCCTACCTCAGCCCAGGTTAATTGACTAAGATCTCACAGTTGGTCTGCATTCAACTTCCAAAATGGCGCTGAGAGCCTCACCCGAGCTTGTCGACAGCTCTGTTCCCGCAAACGCGGCCGCCGCCCTAGCTGCTCCCCGAGTGATAGGGCTTTATGGCGTGCCCGGCTGCGGCAAGTCATATCTCATGGATCAACTCAAGCAGGAGCTGGGCGAAACGGATTTCCTGTACTTTGAAGGGTCTGAGGTAATCGGCACATTAACCCTTGGTGGGCTTGACACATTTAAGAGCCTGAGCAAGTACCACCAAGACCAGATACGCAAACTCGCAATTGATATCATCAAGTTAAGATGCGCCAAAAGTGGCAAGACCGGGATCGTGACCGGGCATTTCATGTTCTGGGATGACGAAGCAAAAGAACAGCCGTTGAGGGTCTGCACTCAAGCAGACTTGGCGGCTTATACGCATATCCTGTACGTCAACGCGCCTCTGGAAGTGACGGCGAGACAGCGGGCGGAAGATACCCAAAGGGCGCGTTCGAATGTGTCAATTCAACATTTGCGTCGCTGGGAAGAGACCGAAATCCAGGAAATTCATGACCTTTGTCGTGAGAATAACATTCTCTTCGCGACCATCTACCCGAATCTGAAGAGCAAGCTAGCGAGCTTGATTCGTGACTTCCAGTGTCATGATGAGAACCACAATAGAGTCGTTGCCGAGCAAATTTTTGACCAACTCATTTCTCCAAGCTACGATGTGCTGCAGACTGTTCTATTCTTCGATGCTGATAAGACACTGGCCGCGAGTGATACGGGCGCATGCTTCTGGAGGATAGTCCACAAGACCAGGGGAGGCGAAGAGGATCCGTTAAGCGCGCTGTTCCGGAGCCCGTTGGGGTATTCGTATACCGCATTTCGACAAGCTATGTTATTGTACGAGGAGTCAACCAATGACGATGAATTTGATGCTGTCTGCGAAGAGGTTGCTTCACATACACTCCTTCATCCGGAAATGTCCTCGCTTCTACGCCAGGCAGGAACATACCGCCACGTTTGTTGTGTCATTGTGACCTGTGGACTGCGCCGCGTGTGGCAGAAGATTATAGAAAAAGCAGGCCTCTCTCATGTAGTGAAGGTTGTGGGTGGGACCCGAATCCTAGACGGGTTTGTCGTTACCCCTTCAGTGAAAGAGTGCTTGATTAGCCGCGCAAAGAGTGTTCACGCGGCATATACTTGGGCATTTGGAGATAGCCCTCTCGACCTGCCAATGATGAAAGCTGCTCACGAGCCCATTATTGTGGTCGGCGAGCAGCAAAGCCAGAGCCAGAGCATGAAGCGCAAACTGTTGACTGAGATAGAGGATAATGGATTGAAGGCTCGTCAGGTTTTGCTGCCTAACAACTCGTCCCCGCCGCTGTTAGATACCACGAAGTTGCCTATCGCCAACCTGACGGAGAGATCGTTCTTGGATTCAATCTTCCAACCGCGCAAGCGACCTGGTGGCGTACGACTTTACCACGCAACGGATAGTCATGCGGCTAAGTTGTTGAGCACTCCAATGCGAGATGACAGTATCCGCGGACCGCCCCTGCAGAAAGCCCATGAAAATGCTGGGCGTTATCTAGCCACAAACTACCTAGTCGAGCTCATTGGTACTGAGGAGCTAACCATGCGTCATCCTCAGGGAAACTCTATTGCCGGGTACCAACTACTCGACGAGGAGCGAACCTTGATCGTGCCGCTGATGCGCGGTGGGCAGCCCATGGCTTCTGGTATCTTCAGAGTCTTCCCCAAGGCTCGATGCCACGAGGCCAGAGAACCGAAAGACGTCGGAAAAGAATATCTCGAGGGTATCGTCAATGTGATTCTGGTCGACTCCGTCATAAACAGTGGCGAGTCAATGGCCCAATTCGTGCAACACATTCAAGAGACTGATGGAGCGGTCCGTATCATCATCGTCGCTGGCGTTATCCAGAACCAGGCAGTTAGAGGCTGCAGTCGACTTCGCATCATCGCGCGTTCCACAGAGCTTACTGTTGTCGCGCTTCGTCTGTCCGCAAATAAGTATACTGGCAGGGGAACCACTGATACGGGGAACCGGCTGTTCAATACAACTCACCTAAAGTGAACTGTGTGTTGAGGGGTTCTTAGCCCAAGACAAATGATGGGAGGAAGCAGAAGTAGCTAAGCACTGTTGAAATCGAATATTGTTAGCAAGAATCATTCCAGTCACAGTGAGCAATGCATCATCACCATTTCAGGAAATAGTCTAGGGTCAAATATAGGGAGTAAAGCCGAAACCGGTAAAGCTGCAATTATGCGTGGCTGTTCAAGAACAAAAAAAAGAACAAAAAAAAGAACAAAAAAAAGAACAAAAAAAAGAACAAAAAAAAGAACAAAAAAAAGAACAAAAAAAAGAACAAAAAAAAGAAGAAAGAAGAAAGAAGAAAGAAGAAAGAAGAAAGAAGAAGGAAGAAGGAAGAAGGAAGAAGGAAGAAAGAAGAAAGAAGTGAAAAAAAAAAAAAAAATAAAAAAAAATAAATAATGATAGACTAGCCTAGAGTCTTGCTAAAGAACGGCTGCGTCGCCAGCCATATAAGAAGGCTGATTGATGCCATCGTCATATATCAGTAAGAGGAAATGCCGTAGACCAGGAAAGAGTGAATGGCACACACACAATACTTGGGATCATTTCATTCTGAGTAAAAGTACTCTGCTCTGTCCATATCTTTCTCATATAAGTGTATGTGCATGGCAAGATAGCGGTTTCCCCTGGAAGCTCCATCATTGCTCTCTTTGAATACTTGTGGATTTTTCCGGTTCACGAAGACATTCCCAGAACAGAACATCTAGCGTTTTATGGGTCTAAAACCTCGTCCTAGCCAGATCCTCAAATATAGGCCCGCCTGAGCAGCGAATGGACACTTTGGCCTCGATGAGCAAGAACTTCCGCAGCTCATAAACTCACTGCATTCGCGGCTGTAACGTTGAAGTCCGTGATGGGAGTACGCCGGGTATGATTTCGTGCGTCCTATATCTTTTACCACAATTAATGGTCCCTAAAGAATACCCTGTCTCGCAAGAGAATGGTCTGTGTCCATTTAACATCCAGGTTGATATACGAAGCGGTCCGTTCAGACCTACTCCAATAGATCTATTCCGAATTCGAATTTCAAGTAGATCAGAGTCAAAGAAGCGCATAGACCATGTTTATAACCGCGTTATTCTCAGATAGTAGTTTCCCCAAAGCCTCTGGATGAGTTGAATGGCCGTGAGATTATCTTTCCCAGACCACCCGGATGGTGGTCACCCGTATTGATCGATTGCAGACAATTGATTGTACCAGACTCGAGGCGATTTTAAAGCAAGGCAACATGTTAGAGCTCTTCCAGAAGGAACCAGCAATTCTTCTTGATCTCTGGGTCTGAAAAGCTTCGAGCAGTTTCAAAAATCAAACCCTGGGCATTCAGCGGTGACGGCTGGCTTCTCAAGCCCTAACTGGAAGTGACTGGCAGTATAGCTGTCCAAGTCACTCTGAACAAGCTACTTGCGTTCAGTCATATTCAATCCTCAACAGAAAGTGGGCATAGCATGGATCAACAAGAGATGCTGTAAGCTACGGTTCCTAGTTGGCGACAGTTTTAGTACAGAAATGGTGCACTGCCTTCGTAGGCGCGAACGCCACCTTAGGAAGAATATCACGTTCCTATTCTCCCAATACAGATCTAAGTCCGGCTCGGAGCAAGTCCTGTCTACTTCACTAGCAGACGTTAGCTAAAAAGCTCATATTCCTATCTGCAAGAAAAGACATACCGTTGATATTGCCGCAGAGACTCAATCGTCACCAGCTTCTGATTCACGGCTTTCTTGAAAGAACGGCAAGAACGACTGATACTCAAGCACAAACTCTTCAACGTTTGCTTTAAGATATGCTCTTATAACCTCGACCGGCTCCTCTTCAGGCTTTAGAATTGCAAACGTAATCCGCAATCGGGATTAGGTTATCGATATGCTCGATCCGTTCCTTGGCCTTATGCCAGTGATGAGTGCGTCGGTAGACGGGGAAGACATTTGCGTGTCTGATTGCAGCAGCTTCCATGAGATCCTTGACACGGATATATTCGTACCTGATGGGTACTGAGGCCAGTTATATTCGAGCTGTTTACCCTTAGCTTTACTTCAAACAAAAGTTCTTTACCTGCTCCGCAGCATAATCTTATCTGTTGCTCCTATGTATTGCTTCGTATCACAACCTCTTCTTCTTATTCTCTAGTTCAATACGCGGCCCTTCGCTATATGAGGAGCGGAGGTGCGACCCGAGTACCATTACGAGGTGGCGGAGCTTAGGGTAAGCATAAGCATAAGCATAAGATAAAGCTTATATAAGCACTTATACAAGCGCCAAGCTTCATTAAGCGACGTACAAAAATAAACATTCCGATTGCGCAATATGCGGTCACTAGCATCAAAATAGCCATCGCGTGTAGCCTGATACCAACCCTCCTGGAACGAGACACGATGTAATACAGAATACAATTCATAGACTGCTATATACAATCCAGCTCCAAAAGACCAAGCCCTATTCGTGTTCGATCGAAAGTCGAGACAGGTCAAGACTCCGAATAGACACTCAATACACGGCATTGGGAATCGAGGACCGGACACCACACACAAGAGTATAATATAAATATGAAAATATAGACAGGATCAAGATAGGACAAAGAACGCCACCAACAATGCCCAAGGGATATATCTACTATATGAAATGCTTTTCCAGCCAGCCAGCCAGCCAGGGCCAGAGCTAGGACTGAGACCAGGACCAGAAGCTGAGAGTAACTTCCACCAAAACAGGTGGAGACGGTGAGGTATTAGACGATTCATTCCTCATACTTTCCGCCCACAAACGCCCAGTTCGACGCCTCTAGCTTTCCCTTCAAGAATTCGTATACCGTGAACGTGACGGCCTGTCCGGGTGCAACACGCATGACACGCGGCGTGATGCCCTTGTAGAACGCGCTAGCTCCCTCCTGCTTGAACATGTCCTTGGCGATCGTCATGATCCTGTTCACGGCGCTCTGACCAGGCTCGGCTCTCGTCTTCTGCAGACGAGTCTTAATGGTGTCGATGGGTGCATTGGAGAAGGGGCCGACAGCACCAGAAATCAGACCGATAACGGTTGTCTGATAACTAGGGAGCTGAGAACTGCTGTATTCGGGTTGGCTGCGTTGCAGGAAGGCCTTGAGTTCCGTGTAGGCTGTGAAGTTGGCGGCTTGATTTGTACCCTGGCGGAGAGCCGTCAGGGAGACACCGCGGTAGAGGGCCATGAAACCTTCTTCCTTGATGACAGTGAAGAGAGCGTGCGGGGCGGAGCGGTATTTTGGTGTGTCAAGGGGGTCGGCGAGGGAGTGGTGTTGTGCTTGCAGGCGGATCTTGATGACTTCCATGGGGTTTACAACGGCGACGGCTTCTGTTACACCTGCGGCGAGACCGGCTATTCATTACTGGTTAGTATCAGGCTGCATCTACGCAAACTGTAAAACGCACGGTTAAGGGAGGGGCACGTACCAAGGAATGTGGCTTTGCTGGAGACAGCACCGGTGTTTTTATCCGCGAGCAACTGCTTGTACTGCTCGTAGGAGGTGAATCGGATGGCCATCTTGGGAATTATGCCTCCCAGGACGGCTCCGAGACCCTTGTAAAGACCAAGAGCGGTTTCCTTCTTGACAATCTCGACGCCGGTTTTCACGAAGCCACGAGGCCTGACCTACAATTGAATGAGTTACTGCGTTCCCGACTTCATTCGAGAAGAGCTTGAGAACTTACACCAGGCGCTGTGGATCGCCGCGAGAGTTGCATGCGAACCTTGATGGTGTCTAGACTTTTTGTTAACGTTTACGCTTGCGCGCCTGAATTGGATGTTCCGTACCCAAGGGATGGCATACAAGAGCCTCCATCATACCGGCTCCGCCACCAGCTGTACAAAATTAGTACTGAGTACATAGGGAAAAGACACAGAGACTTACCGATCAGATTGACAGCCGGCGAGGCCGGTTTCTTGCCATCTCCTCCTTTAGCAGACATTGTGACTCACAATCTGTATAGTCTATTTGTGGTTTTTCTAATTGGGATGAAACAAGCTTGCGCGTCTCAACACTTCACAAACTACAAAAGAAAGAAAAGAAAGAACAATCCAAAAAGAAAGAAAAAGGACTGAAAAAGAGTCACGAGGATAGCGACGATATCGGACGTTCACAAGGTGAAATTTCCCCAGGTTTGAAGCGGAGAGATACGGGAGTATAAGTACCCTCGGTTGGGCCGAGGAAGAAGGAAGCTCTGGAAGCACGGTCTTAGTCAAGGCAAATAATTGGGAATCAGAGCTTCGGATAGGCGATCATTGCCCGGACACTCGGAGTCGGTGGCGGCTTTTGTCTCTGCCCTTTTTGTGTGGTTAATTATTCTTTGGCTGAGGGCGAGCGCCGCAGAGGTGGAACGGGGAAGCGGAGACGGGGAGATGGACGAGCGGAACTTGGCTGTCACTGATAGCAGTAGCTGCACAGAGTATGTCGAGAAGCTGGACAGCCGAGACCGATACGGTAGAACTTCAAATCTGAAATGTAGAACTATAAGATCTCCCAATTGCTGCGGAGCAGACATATTTATGGACACAAAGTGGTTATGTCCCTGTTGCCGTTCCCATCATTATTATCATCATTATTACCTCCTCCCAGGAATCGTCGACCCCGGACTTCGTTGGAAGGCCCGGTAGAGTGAACCTGCCCAGCCCATGGTTCTGGCTTTGGCTTTGGTTCTGCACCTCTGCCGGTTCCAGAATACATGATCTCATGGAGCAACATGCCATCTGAACTCAGCCTGGATGATACACCATAATTCTGCATGTGACAGCGCTGTTGCTGGTCAGGATAGCTGGGATGTATGAGCTTCCATGCTCTAGCTTGTGATTTCGCGCTATTCAGCTCCATTTCTATGTCAAGTGACCAGCGCAAGGGGTGAATGGATGCTGGAGGCGGGAGAATCCGGACTCCAGGAAGAATGACGTTTGCTCCATTCATGCCGAGGTAAATCCGCACTGGGGAGTGCCGACGGGTGGCCACACGTCGACAGCTGCTGATACTGGCCGGAGCACAAGACGCAATCCGAGTACAGTGCCACTAGGGCTCAAAAGCTTGCAGTGCAGCTCAATAACATCAGCAGATCATTGATAAGGGGATGAAGCAGCAGTCCTTCGGAGTAACTGCGAGCTTGGGAGTCTGCTGTGGTGACCTGAGGCATCGGCACATGTTTTATCCAGACTTTTTCCATATTGTGCCTGATCTGTCAGGCAAACAAGATAACCCAATAGCCTCGACTATTGATAAGGGTAAAAGTTGATCTTATCGGCAATCAATTTTTTTAGGTTTACGCGGCAGTGCTGGTGAAAGTAGATTACCCAGTCATGGCGGCTATGTACCGGTATGGTTGCGATGTCTCAGAGACGAACGCCCGTCTTTGCGACCCAGCAGCATCGTCGAGGACAAGCTAGAGGAGAGCGAGAGAATGTTGTGTGTAGAGCAGTTGGCGCATCGGTCAATCGTTCTCCCTATCAGCGTTTATCGTCTCGCATCGGCGTCTTCTCCGACTCTCAGCTCTCCTACTCGAATGCGCATCATTCCCATAAAGTCATGATAAGACAATAGCTTGAGCAGACACATAGGTCGAGTCTAGATGTTTAGACGAGCCTAACCTATGCGCCATGGGCACCCCGCAACCGGCATGGAAACGCTTTGCCTTGTTTATCCTCCACCAGTGGCTCATTATTGGCATCGGGGTCGCCTGCCTGCTGGGATACTTCTTTCCCAACGTCGCCAAACATGGAGGCATAATTCGTTCGGAATACAGCATCCTTTATGGCGCCGTCGCAATCGTTTTTTTAATTTCGGGTCTCAGTATTCCCCAGGATAAGCTCGTGCGGCAGCTCTTCAACTGGCGCCTTCACCTCCTCGTCCAAGTTACCTCTTTCCTGTTTATTCCAGCGCTTGTCCTCGCTATCGTACATGTTATTCTTGTCAGCGACAAGGCTGAACGCATTGATCGCGCCGTGCTGGCGGGATACATATTCACCGCTTGTATCCCGACGACGATTGCGTCGAATGTGGTCATGACGAGGTCGGCTGGAGGGGACGATGCGGCTGCGTTGGCCGAGGTGCTTATTGCTAACATTCTGGGTCCGTTTGTAACGGCTGGATGGACGGTGACGCTGCTACCGGCTTCCAAAGAATTCGATGTTTGGAGAGACCAGGATGAGGATCTCACGGCCATGTATCGTGATGTTTTCAAGCAACTGGGCCTGGCTGTGCTGTTGCCTCTCGCTGTCGGACAACTGGTGAGGTTCTTGTGGCCCGAGAAAACAGGGCATATAATCCAAAAGTATAAACTTGCGAAACTTGGGTCTTTCTGTTTGCTTCTCATGATCTGGTAAGTTTGGCAGATGTGGGGGAAAATGTTAGAATGAGTTCCTTACACTTACACCAGGTCAACGTTCTCCTCCTGCTTCGCGACAAAGGCGCTCCAGGGCCTTTCGACCGAAAGTATCGTCTTCGTCGTACTATTCAATATTGCCCTTTACTTGTTCCTAACGGTCGTGTGTTTTTCCATATCTCGACCGCCCCGAGGCCTCTGCGTTCGAACAGCCTTTGGCCGGTGGCAGGTTCTGAAGCAGATGTCCGTCGAAGAGACTATCGCCATATGCTTCTGCGGACCGGCGAAGAGCACAGCTCTGGGTATCCCGCTGTTGTACGCGATGTGGACGCCCGTCGACTTGTATATCAAGGCGAAGACATCTGTGCCTGTTTTGCTATATACGACGGAGCAGCTGTTCGTAGCACACTTTTTCGTTCATGCTTTCAAGTGGTGGAAACGGAGGATTGGTGGGCGTCATGAATGTGAGGAAGATGGAGGGAGTGTGCCGCAATCTGCTTCCTTCCCAGAAGTAACAGATAAGCCAAAAGAACAGAGGTGAACGAGTCCGAGTGACTGAGTCTTCGTGGTGCTACTTAATTGGCATGTGATACCATTTACAAGGATTGCACAAGAGAATGTTCATCTAGTTAAAATATCAAAAGGCATTTTCATAGTGGTTCATTACTGGGGAATTCGCGAAGCGTAGTTAGATTTACAGACCGATGGATATATATATAAGGCCATATCTGAATGGTCCAAGAACGCGATGAAAAGACAATAAATACATCAAATATAGCTCACCTTCACGCCCATCCCGACAGTGCCCCGGACCTTTTGCCAGCCAGATCCAGCAATCCTCTTGATCCGCTCGCGAATATTTGGTCTATTTAGGGCAAAAATAATACCCAAGAGGAACAGCAGGAACCTCAGGAAAGAAAGAGGGTTCTTGGATATTGACTTGCCCAAGTACTGCACGAGATTTTGAAGCGCTGCGGCCAGCGCTCGTGATTGTCTCGACCGAGTCTCAGGCCTCTCCGGCTTTTTGAGGTTCTTCGAACTGGGGGGTGACAGCGCCGTCCGTGATGATGACCCGGCTTTGCTGCTGCCTACCCTCTCGCCCTTTTTACCTCGGATGCTCCCATTTGGATGGGTTTTCTCAGTCCCGTAATCCCCCCCACTGCCACCCATCTTGTGATTCTTTTGTTGAGCGGCTCTTTCTGCGGCTGCAGCCTCCTCTGCTCTTTGGCGTTCTGCTTCCTGTGCTTGTCTCTCTAATTCGGCCTCCTTTTCGCGTTGTAGTGCTGCAGCACGTAGCTTGCCTTGTTCTTTTTCTTCTTTGAGCCCCTCCAACGTCTGCATGAAGACCTCCTTGCGCTCCTCGTCGAGAACCTCGCTCAAATTGATGAATTCCTCGGCATAGTCCCACTCTTCGTTTCTCGGGAGGACATGGAGGGTAAACAGCTCGATCAGTCGAACGCGTGCGGCGAGGTCTTTCGGCGTATCTGTGCCTCCGTTACGAATACCATGTCGCTGAGAGCTGGTGGGCGAGTTCAGGTGCTCTTCAATATCGAGATTCGGTTGCCCGTAAGAGGAGAGGTAGGTTTCGAGTCGTTGCTGGTTGATGATTTGCGAAGGAGAATGGTTCAGAAGAAGAGTGCCTCTGAGGAGAACAGCTTGTCAGTGTTTGATTGGACATGTTCTAAATGTGTCACTCACAGATTATATACGACCTCTGCATCTATAGACCCCTCTCGCCCTTGATAGCCGATCTGCACAACCCTTTCCCAGATGCGACCATCGCGAACTTGCGTCGAGATGTCCTTCCATTCCTTCTGCCCAATTATTTTCTTCCCTTCTTCCGGACCCAGATCGATGATAGCGCTCAGAAGTGTGATGTACAGATTCCATAATTTGATCCGCCAGGTGGCTGGAACCGTAGCAATTGGTGGCAAGCTGGCCCCGTTAACTTCCTGATCATCATTGCTGCCTTTAGCCGAAATCACCGGCTCTAGGGAGACAAGAGCTTCTTGTAACCGACGGGTTAAAAAGAGCTGCGAGGCTTTCTTGTAGGTTCTTGAGCAGAGCTTCGATGGGGAGAGCGCGGACGTGGAGGCCGACACGCTGGATGTGTCGTCGGCCATGTTCACCGCCAGAGATGGGGTAATCGGGGAAGATGAGGTGGGAACTTAAGCACTGGAGGCAGGCGCTGTAGACATGAAATTATAACTGGAATAGCTGAACAATTGAAGCTAGTCCAAAGTATTCTGTGTCTGGTTGAAGGCGAGTAACTACAGCGGCGGCAGTTTGGAGTGACAGAGACCGAGCGGCAGCTCCTGTTGGTCGTCTGTCCCTCGGCTCGGCCTCAGACTCACCTCACTCTGGGGTTGGCTGGGCGCCGCCCGTCACGGGATTTCTCCAGATTTTGTGCTTGGCGCCAAACAACCAGCAACACACTTCATAACTTTCAGTCTAAGGAGCATCTCTGTTCTGATATGAACGATAGCTTGGGCCCGGCCATCAAAAGCAGCTGATTCTTGAAACTGCAATATGGGCGGCAACAATTACTGATCAGTCACCGTCTGGAAGTGAAAGATATTCTATGACGCACTCTTGTCACTCCGTACTATCCTCCTAATATACTATTCCAATATCTCTCCATTCAATACTTCTTCCCTGGAGTATACTTACTGTTACCATTATCCCACTAATCTTCGAACTATCATCAAGAAAGAAGAGAGAAAAAGAAGAGATCAAGCAAGGGAACTATTAAAAACAGATCAACATGGATGTCACCGCGCAGACATTCCCTTACCACCTAGCACGGATGCTGGAAGATCTCGCATCTTCTGCTTTTGTGGCTATTGACTTCGAGTTCTCCGGCATTGCATTAGCTTCACAGGGAACAGCTGGAGCTGGGCAACCACATAGTTTACAGCAGAGATACCAGGAGTTGAAGAAGTGTGCTGACAAGTACCAAATACTCCAAGTTGGCTTGACCTTCTGTCAGGAGGATACTGAGGCAGGTCAGATTATTTGCATTCTCTCTGAGCTCTCCCGATAACTATGATACTGACTGTCTCTAGCGAAGTATACTTTAAAGCCATACAACTTATACCTCAGTCCAATCATTGATCGTAGGCTGGGCGTCGAGAGAAATTGTTTATTCCAGAGCAGCGGTATGTACACCCAGCATCGTCTCCACTGGACTGACTTCAATGTAGCGATTGAGTTCCTCCTGGGGCACAAGTTTGACATGGACGCCTTGTACAGAACGGGCGTGACGTACGTATCGAGAGACGAGGAAGCACAAGCTATTTCGAAGGCCCAAGACAGACGTAAAATGGCACCAGTGCTGACTTCAATGGACGTTGACGAAACCGATTACGAGTCTCTAGCATTTCTTAAACTTGTCCGCAAGCTCATAGATGGATGGCTTGCGCTCGGTGATGTAAAGGTTTAACTCTCAGATGTTGACCTACCTAATTAGCTGATAGAAGCGCGATAAATACCTCAACATCCCGCCACCATCCCCCCAAAAGGAAACCCAGACGCTCGAGGCCATGCCGTCAACGTTAAATAGGTTCCAAAAGAGACTGGTCCACAAACTCGTCGAAGTAGAGTATCCTGACTTTGTCACCATCGGACGGCCTGGATTCGTACAGATCATTGATTATGACGAGGAACGCGAAGCTGCTATTCGGGACAAACGGGTTCAGTGGTGTCAAGAACGAGCTCAGCAGCAGACGGGTTTCAGATGGATCGCCGAAGCCCTGGCTGGGGGTGATCTCACACATCTCAGTTCCACTTACTTCCGCGAAGTCAGAGGCAACACTGCACCAACGGAGCAGGGCAAAACACTCCAGGATTTTGTTGACAACTTCAAGGCACGCCTCAAAGCTCATCGAGCTATTCTTGTTGGTCACAACCTCTTCACGGATCTGATTTACTTCTTCCGCTGCTTTTTTGGACCCCTACCGGACCGTGTAGAGGAATTTCAGTCCATGGTGCACAAGCATTTTCCTATTCTCATCGATACAAAGTACCTTGCTACACATGACTGCGGGTCAATAAACCCCATATCTTCTTTGCAAGAGATCAATGACAGTCTGTTGGGAATATCTAAGCCCGAAATGAGTGGGTGGCACCATATGTACCCGGCGAGGAGACTGACCTTTTAGGCATATATCCTCATTTCGCAAGGTACGAAATAGAGAAAATCGATCATGAAGCTGGGTACGACAGTTTGCTCACAGCGCAGATATTCATCAAACTCTCGGCCCAGCTTGGGAGGGAAAGTCAAGTTAGGTCTGGAGGATCACTCTCAAACACATCTTTGATGGCGGCACAACACAGCCTCGACAACCGATTTTCCTACCTGCAGGTTGAAGAGGCGAGCGACGGACTCGCCGGTTCAGTCGTGGTCAATGAAAGCGAAATGAGCGATGGGCTCTCGGGCGATCAGAGCCGTGCAGGGGAGATAAGACTGGCCGAAAAGGGACATTTGATTCCCAGACCGAATTTTCAGTTCTGGAGAGTGTATGGCAACAATTTACGTGTCTTCGGAACCAAAGAGAGGGTTTGCCATATTGGCAAGGACGCTTGCATAGTCAGCCCATAACTAAGGTACTACTAAAGCTAAATCTTGAGGACCATCTACGATAGCGCTTAGTAAAAGATACAAAATATGAAGCGATCAATTGGGATGTGCGCAGCATCTATCTAACAGTACACCTTGGATTCAAGAAGGTACCGCTAGCGAAATCAGCTGCGAGCACTCTCTCTGAGCACCGCAATAAATGATCGACTGGTTGTAGAAGAGACTGAACGCAGTGACGATAAGGATGGTGCTGTGAGAGAGAAAAGAGAAAATTGAGCGCAGCCGGAAAATTAGGTAGAAAATAGGCTGTAGGAATCACGTGGATCACTAGCTGTTTTGGGTTAGCCAGGCCTGACGGGCCTGACGGGACGGGAAAACATTGACCGACGACTTTTCTCGAGACTTGCTGAAGGGACCGTAGGAGCCTGTTACGACCTCACTAACACCCAGTTGGAGATGTCTTCAGGATCCAATGGTGCCAGGCGCATAGCCTCGATACTGCGTAAGTACCAATAGGCTCTATTTTCGCTGGGTCTCTTCTGATGTCGAATTGCAGGGCCCTCGATCTCCGAACAGCGAGTGTGCAGCAGCTGTCAAGAGACACTTGTCCGCCGCAACTATGCCTCCGCAGCTACACCCATCTCCCCCAAACCTTCTTCGTCGACCTCCTCTACATTTCCGGTTGTGAGCCCGACTTACACCATCAATGCCGGCGTGCTCCTGTCCCGTCCACCCCAGATCACACGCGACCTCACCGACTTTGAGAAAGCGTACTACTTCTACCAGAAACGTCTGAACGAGCGACTAGCGCTCCCCTTTACAAAATACTTCTACTTTAAGCGCGGAACGCCTTTGGACGAGGATTGGAAGCGTAAGGTCCGAGAGCGCCAGACTGCCGCGCGTGATATCGGCAAGTACAATGCGTACGGTAAGGAGGCGTGGAACGATGAACTGCTTATGGGCGCCAAGGAGTCGGAACCGGAACACATTGTTGAGGCGTTAATTTCGGATGCCGAAAGCACTGCCAACAACACGTCTCAAGATACGAGCAAGCAAGAGCAAATCCCCAGGCCGCATCCCCGGGTAACGGAGGCGGATAAGAAGGGCGACACCAAGAGTCTGGATCGGGCTCTTCAGAGAACCCTTTACCTGCTTGTTCAACACAAGGAGGGATACTGGAAGCTTCCTAGCTCTCCTGTCGCTTCGGGTGAAACCCTTCGATCGGTATGCTGCGCACCCCACTTGCTGTGTCGTGCGATCGCTAACATTGGTTCAACAGGCCGCTGAGCGTACCCTCGAACAATCCGCCGGTGTGAATATGAACACCTTCATGGTTGGATATCATCCTGTCGGCCACTACGTGTACAACGCTCGCAAGCCCAAGATCGACGAGACGACGGGTGCCACCCTAGCCGGAGAGAAGACATTCTTCATGAAAGGACGCATCATGGCCGGCCAGGCGGATCTTTCCGCCAATGTGCAAGACCTTAAGGACTTCCAGTGGCTTGCTAAGGAAGAGATTGCGAAGTACGTCCTGCCACCGTACTACGCTGCCATCAAGAACATGCTCGCTGAGCGGTAATGGAGCTGCGGGGCGTTCTTCCTTGTGTGAAGGGGTAGATGGGGTCGACAGCGAATTGTTGATGAATCCGAAAGCTGTAGGATAATCTGGCTCAAATCTGCATATATTCGAGTTTACCATGTCATGTATAACTAGCTCATCAATATTTATTCCCTTGATTCAATACGCATTCACTCCCAAAGTATCAATCCAATCAGTACGCCGGCCACGCCGTAAAACCAATTTTCAAGGCAAAGAAAACACCGCCACAGGGAACACGCCCAGGTTTATCACCAAACATCATTTTAAATTAAACTTCTGCCCTTGCACGACAGGCTGATCCTTCGCCGACTTCCCCGTCAAACTCTTCCCACACATTGGACACGCTGCATCCGTTAGTAAAAGGGAGACTCCAACATGCAAACTGCTCGCTGACTGGTGAAAGGGGACGCAACTTACCGTTGTTCTGATACGCACACCGCTGACAATATTTCCGCCCTTGCTCTGTCTTTGCTTTGCACATATCGCAAGACGACGAGTACGCCGCATATGGGTTCTTTGCTTTTGCGCTGAGGAGTTTATTCTGCCCAAGCGACATCAGCACCCTTCAATTCATTTCTCAAGCCACCCTTTAGGCAGCTATTGACATGACCTCCAAGATCGGTGGCTCACCTTTGAAACACCTGTATTTCCCAGTGTAGCCTTGGTTTTGTTCGCTGCTGAAGTACCTGAACCGCTACCAGAACCACCACCGCTACCTAGAGACGTCGAAGGCGAGCCGTAGTACATCTCACTCTTGCGCTTTACACCTGGCGTGGCTAGTTCGGTGGCTTTTAGCTTCTTTTGGCATTTGAAACAGACCATGGTCGGCTCTCTTCTCTTCGTTCGCTTTTCCTTTGTTGCGCGAATGCGAAATTTGCAAGGGATTTTTAGTATAAGATACCGGGTCCAGGATTCTTACAAGCTGTGATGGTAGAATTGATAGAGGGAGGATGGATGTCATGGGTGGCTGGTGGCTGATGGCTGGCCAAGACAGAATTGCGCCACATCCGGTGCCTGTTTGAAATATTGTGGCGAAGGGAGTCCGTGCACACTAATACAAAGTATAGATCCGAACCATGGATGTAACGCTTCCCAGCTTGCGGCCTTTTCATATACTGGGAGTATATTGGGCGCCTAACATCAATGAGAGATCATTATCATCCTCCCGAATATTTCGCCATAAGGCCTTGATAGCAGAAGCGCATTTTATAATGCTAAATCACGCTGCTAGCAAGTCCACTGCTCCATGAAACCAAATATGGGTATGACAAACTTCATATTCCAAAGACTACAAAGATATGTAATAAAAATTGCAACCGTACCTAGCCACTCTAACCAAAAGTATATTTCAAAGTGAGGCTGTCTGACAAGGAAAACCGAAAGCGTGAAACCCTCTTGGTATCCAGAAGCGAGACAAATACACAGGACAGAGATATTTGGTAGCTAGGGGATGCAATTCTTGTTGAGATCATTCAATGGTACCCCGTGATCATCTACCAATTCAGACGCTTGTTCTTTGTTCCAAAGCCCCATATCCCAAGTACAGCGGCAATGCTCTTTACTGACTTTGTACATTCCCTCAGAAAGTGGCTCCTCGTCTTCCACGCGCTGAAGCCAAGTCAGCTCCAGGAAAGGCTGGGCGATATCCCTGGCAACGAAGACACGAATACTCGCGGCACCGTCCCAGTACTTACTGAAAAAGAAGCAACTTGTGGAATAAAGCAAAGAAAAATTAGACCGAGGGCTCCATTGGGATATTTTCCCAAGGCCTATAGAAGAATGTCTTAAAGTAGTCTGCATAAATCAAGTTGCGTCGTTCGAGAAAACTTGCAGGATACGCGGCCCAAATTAAAACCAACTCCTGTTGAGTATCATCTTAGCTATCTCTACCTGAATCTTCCTCAGGATCCAGAGAATGTAAGAGACGGCTAAGGTCCAGATTTTAGAGCTTCTTTCTTATTGCTTCAATGACAAAGAGGGTCAATGTTACCGCACCTCTTTACAGGGAGCAGCTGCTCCAGCAATACCAATTTTTCTACTCTAGATTTCTCCACACCATTTAACTACAGCAACCTAAGTCTTTTTGGTTGGTGGCGAAGGGGCGGCGATGAAAAAGGACGAAGAGGTCCAGCAAGGAAAGTACTGTGTGGAACAGCGTCTGTGTTTTCACAAAACTACTCATCGTCAGACGAATCTGCATCCGCATCCTCAGCGTTGAAATCGTGATGTCTAAGCAAAAGAGCTAGGATCTCTTCACCGCACCATATATTGTGCTCCGCAGCAGTGAATACACGCATCGAGAAAGGGATAGTGTATTCCCGGTCTAGAAGAAGGGCTAGAATTTCCAAACCCCATAAAGAGTTTCCTGCCGCTGCTATTATGACATCTTCTGTGATCAAGCTCTCAAGATCTGGGCCGCCGTGATCAAGTAATATAGCCATAACTTCGAATCCGCATTGGATATTGCTGGCGCCGTTGATGAGGGCGGCTTGCGTGATCGGGATAGGGCCGTCGTTTCCTGTTCGGGTTTCGAGTAGGAGACGGAGAACACTTCCGGCACAATGCCAATTGGCCGTTACTGCTTCTAGGAAACTCTCTGACATCTGGATGAGAGGACTGATAGTCGTAGAGGGCCGCTTTTGTATGAGATGTCGTATTAGTTGCTCCAATGTACGGTTGTCTGCAGTGGTAGCTGCAGTGATAAGCTCTGCGGTAATTTCGACATCAGGCTGCCGCTTCAGCAGGAGATCCAAGATATCCTCACCACTTCTTGGGTTCGTTGCTGCTGCAAGGTAGGTACCTTGGGAGAATTTGCGATCCTGGCTGCAAGATTCCAGTAGGAGGGAAATTGCTCTGAAACCATTGACTGGATTTGCGGCAGCCGCTTCAAGAACAGAATCTGTGATTGAGTCGCCTAGCTCGCCTAATAGGGTCTCCTCTATACGCCATTCTAGACTGCTAGCCGCTGCCTCAGTGATGGCCGACCTATCACAATCTGAGAGGGTTCGTAGCAGATTGACCTTTTCACTGTCGGAAATAGCGGCAATCATGATTTCTTTCGTGATTTGAGGATGAGCCAGGTGATCTAGCAGACGAGCTAGGTTCTCCTTTCCAAAAGCCGGATTCCTTGCTGCCGCTTCTAAGACGTTGTTGGTAATTGGAAGATCCCAACCGTAAAGATCCACGAACAAGTCTATGATTTCCCGGCAGTTCTCGCTTTCTGCAGCTGCAACCAGGATCGCTTCCGTCACTGGAAGATAGCCGCCGTTATGCTTCTGAAGGACGTTTAGAACCAATAAACCGGAAACATCATTATGCACTGCTGCCATGATAATATCTTCCGTGACCCGGAAATTCTCACCATTCCGAAGAAGCAGAATAGTCGTTAACGCTAGACCTTGATGGAGGTTACTTGCAGCTGCTTCAAATAAAGCTGGTGATATCCAAAAATCGGGATCGTAGCGCAAGAGCAGGCAAATTACCTCATAACCGAAGTCCTCGTTCATTACGGCTGCAACGACAATGTCTTCTGTAATCGGATCATGGTCGTGCTCCAGAAGAACGGCCAATAGAGCCTCGCCAGATTTGGAGTTTTCCGCTGCTGCTTCTAAGATAGCGCCTGTGATTGTGACCTTTTGCTTGTGGAGTTTCATGTAATGGAGCAGTAGTTCTGTCACTTTCCGGCCGCATTCTTCATTCTCTACTGCAGACTTCAGAATTGCGTCCATGTCTAATTCCTTGGAAAGCTGCCCGTGCGACTCTGAAAATTCAAGCAGGAGACTCAGGGTGGATTGCCCACAAAGTTCATTTGCGGCCGCAGCCTCTAGAACTCCTTGCGAAATTATCACAGGCTGACCTTGAGTGCCAATATGATCGAGTAAAAGAGCCAATTGACCGGTATCGGTGCTCTCAGCCGCGGCTTTCAAGGCAGCTTCCGTAATTGTAAAATTTCGGTCCTGAGGCTTAGACTTGTAGTGACTCAAAATAATGTTTGATGAGTTACAATCAACATCCTCATCTGCAATATTGTATCTCTCGGTCAGGGTGGTCAGATACTGCAATCCTGTATAGACCCGTGCGTTAGCAACAATGACGCATAATAAAGATAAGACTCACCATTATCTTGTTTCTCCATGTACCCTTCACTAGCTTTTAAATTGATTGACAGTGATTGTTGGACAGGCTGAGCTTCCTTCAAGTTGGGGCTTAAATTGGAGTCTATTTCCCCCGACTCTGCCTGATTCTTTGTGCGAATGACTAGTTCTTTGGATCGTTCCATTGCGGGATGGATGATGCCCATCTCATTGAGGATGGCGTCTAGAATATCGACGGGCTCTCGGAGGACGGTAGCAAATGTTCCGCATGCCATCCGGTCGTCTATACCAAGATAGAGCACGAATGCTCGGGGCAGAGCCGTTGCGTAGCAGATTGCGCGTTGTCTTTCGTCATGTGGAACAAACACTCGAAGGCTCCCATCAGTTTTTTCCAGGTGCAATTGTCCTTGATAACTAGTTTCTGTTTCCAGCCCATCGCCAAGATGGAAGTGCCGCGAAATCTTCTCGGTTGTATACACTGTTGCTTGGGAGAAGATTTCCTGGACCTTGTCGTAAGGAAGAATAGAGACACTGCTTCCATAATGGATTGTGCACCTCAACACGGCTCTTATCAGTGATGCGTCCTGAATAGTGCAGTGCATCATACTCACCGAAGTAGAGCCTGTGCCCTCTGCCGCAGATCATGTGTAAGATCAGCTGATATATTTGCATTTCCTGTAACGACTGTTACATCTGTAAGTTGACATGATACATAACGCTCCTGGAGATCGAGGGCTGAAAATAATGGTCGTAAACAGCATACATCTTCCGGAGTGAAATCAAGAACTGGAACTCGAGCATCGATTTGAAGACGATCATCGTCGACGATGAGAAAATAATCGTCCACCGTCGCGTAAATAATATGGTTGGATCCCTTTCGAATAGGTAGAAATCTAACCATCATCAAAGGTTCGAGGTCATTTGCAGTGGGACGAAGGCTATTGAGCTCTTTAAGAACCACCAAGGTCTCGCTGATGATACTGTCCGCCGCCGTCATGAACTGGATTTTCTCAATGTATGAGCGTATATCCGGCACATGTACGCGTAGCCTGTCAACGAAAAGGCCTTCCAGACCAGGATAGAGGTGGCGTATGGCGTATTGTCCATTAGTAAACGAGCAGGCACTCCACACACAACTTGTCAATGGTATCCAGGCATCTTCGTGGGGAATGTAGATAAGGTTTCTGCTTTCAAAATGAGCCCTGAGCATACAATGTCAGTGCAGTGCTTTGTTCAAGACTCTGGGATAATTTACCGAATGATCCGCCAATCCTGCTTAGTCCAAGAACCTTCCAAGATTGCCTTGTAGATCTGATAGGCTGAATCTTGAGAGGTACCATTTTGTCCCTGAAGCCATGATAACTTCGAAAGCAACGTTGCATAGGTCACATTTCGGCTGCTCAGAACTCTTTGAAACATCTGCTTCACCTTTGGATTCTGGAGGTATTCCTCATAAGACCCCAAGACGTATCTGCCGCAAGGAAAATCGTCATCCCAAACGCAATCTGTCAGCCTCACCAGCTTATCATCTGAGTATGTATAATCTGAGTATCTATCATCTGAGTATCTATCATCTGAGTATCTATCAGGAAGATAGACAATGGCTGTGGGTGTTGGATAATCCCTATTAAGAATATTAGCATACTCACAAACATAATAGCTCTACTACTCACCAGAATCCCTCGTAGTAATTGTCAGCTAGCAACTCGTACAGCTTGAAGAAGCCATCTTTTGCATGACTTAGAGGCATCATTGACAGTTTCTTAGCACTTGCTACTAGAAACTCTTCCATAGTTATACCAACGCCAAACTGGGCCAGGAAATCCCATTCCTTGGTATCATCGTTTTCTCTGCTGGAAGGTATCTTTAGGAAGGGAAACTCATCCTTCAAGTATGTACCAGACCATAGGTATCTTCTTTCACGCGTCCCTAAGAAGCTCCTTTGGAGAGCTTCCGTACCACAATCAACAGGCACTTTGGCATTCATAATCTCTGATAGAGTATTTGGGCCTGCGCTCGCTAGTTCCCCGGCGTAGACATTCCAATTGTCTTTTAGCATGTTGATTAAAATATCGGGAGCGTATTTGACAACAAGCTGCAATATCCTAGACGGCTGAGGAGATGGACTTGGGATTTCTAGTCTCGGGGCTTGTCGGATTGACCCTATTTCCTTGAGCCACTTAACCCACGGGTCATTGCATGAGAAACCAGCTGTATAAGCCGGATGCAGAAACTTAGGGCAATATAATTCCATCAGGGGCGAGCATCGGCCCTGAAGAACCTGTACAACTCTGTCCATGCCGTAGCAGCCGTCATTGTGTTTGAAGTAAAGATCTCCTGCCTGCTGTTGTTTGCTGACCTCGTACTGCGGCAGGTCGAGTTCCTTACCATTGCTATCATAAAGAAAGATGCATTTAGCATTGACCGCGCTTCTGGCAGGAGCGACAGCGTATACGTATCGGAGATTGCAGATTGATTCCGTAAGGGACGGACGTTCTGCAACCCTCGTATTCCAATTGCAGATCCTTTCTATCACGAATGAAGGCTCTGCGCGTTCGACACCTAATCGTGTGAATAGTCGTACCTGGGCAGCATTTACAACTTCGGACACAGGCACTACGTCCACAACGCCGCTCGGAATAATGTTGCCACGGGTGTCATGCGGGAAGTAGATAGCGTTATCCTTGGGGCTTTCGAGTACAGTTGACTTGTATCCCCTATGCACAGGAACGATTCGAAGGTGCTCAACTTGCTTCGTCACGACGGGGTCCTGAGGACAATTTAGCCAGGACAACAAGAGGTCTGCTACCTTGCTGCTCCAGTCCGCAATAAACAGCTCCTCGAAAATCGACGTCTCGGAAAATGTGTTCATTAGGAATCGTGGCTGCGGATTTTCGAGGTACGGCAGCAATCTGTCAAGTAATTGACGTGATGAAACAGGTTGAAGGCCGAACGGTTTAAGAAGGTCGTAGTAATCAGCGTACTGAGGAGAAAGATAAATGTCTTCTTGCAGATCTTCAAACAAGGGTTTACCATTACGGTCACAGTGTTCTGGTAGCAGATATCGGACCTCTTGTAACGACTTCAGTGTCCCTGCTCTTGTCTTAAAGACAGGGATATGCTTCAGGTCTCTGAGCACACTCTCGTAGAAAGAGGACCATGGCGAGTCTTTGATTTTGTCGTCTGGAAGAAACCGAGGCCAACATTTCTCGAGTTCGGGTATGGAGCAGAGCTCTTGAAGCGCGGCAAAGAACACCGAGGGGAGAGAATTCAGGAGATGATCATTCCAAAGACAGGCTGCCAGGTCTTCCCCATTATCCTGGGTGACGAAATCTGACTGGACGAGGAAGTTTAACCCTGTTCCACGCAGAGGGCGATAGGAATGAGCGAAAGGCTGTGTGGTGAGGTCCCGACCATCCAATGGGAAGGCCAAAACCATCTCGACATCCTCGATGAGCGGACGGCTTTCTCGGGGTGGAAGTCCAGTTACTTTTTTTCTGAAAGGAAAATACCTATAGACCGATAGTGTACGTAGCCTCATTTCCTGACATACAAGATTCGGCTCTATAGTCAGTAGGCTGAACCGTAATGACGTTGACGATGTAGAAAGCCAGAAGCTCAACATTTTAAGCCTGGAGAGAAAAGCAACGATGGTGCGCGGCAAGCCTAAGAGCTCAGCTTCGATCTCTCGACACCTTTCCGGGAGAGAGAAAAGAGTGAACCGAGTTCGCACCCCGTTTGGAAGCGGTTGGTGGATTTTGTTGATGGGGGCGACCATCCCCAGACCATTCTCTCCATCTCGATGTCGAAGCGAGAAACAAAAGGGGCCAGACTGAATTTGAACTTCTGATGCGACCTTGAACACTGACTTGAAGCCAATTCCCTTCTCACCGAGTTTTCCTTCCTTCGTCCGTTTTCCCGCGCTGCATATCGCGCGAACGTGGCTCTCCTCGAAGCCATCTTCGTTAGAGTCCACCGCGATCCAATCTGAATAAACAGAGAATGATAAGTAAGGTACTGTGTTCTCAGACTCTGCAGACTTATAAGAACAATCCTCGGCATTCTGGATCATTTCATAAATAAAACGGGTGTTAGAAGTCCATGCTCTAGTGGCAGCCTCGCGCACAGGGGCACCGAGGACATTAGCAAGAACACCTTGCTGCTCATCATCGGTCAAGAAGCCGCCAGATTGGTTGTAGATCTCAGTGATGATTTCTCGCGCCCGATCTTGTGAGATTTCTGCCATGGCGAGGTTGGCTGTGTTTCCGAAAACGAAGGAATTGGGATACCTCTCCCTAGCATTTGTTGGCAATTTCTCGGCATTTGAGAGACAGGGCACCTCGCCCTTCTGCTGGGCCTGCTCAGTTAGCCCCTGAATCCAGTCGTTACAGAGTGCGATTCTGGTCTTTTTTAGTTCGTGCACTGGGGCGCTAATGCGGCACTAATGCACTTTGACTGCGGCATATAATTACAGGACTGCAGGTTGCTTCAGCTCTGAAGACAGTTGCATAGAATGAGTGAGAATTCTTGAACAGGTTGGGAGTCAAACTCATCGAACTCATGCTGGAAATAGCTCTGGTGTGGAACGTGCCACGACCTACTGGTCAATGAAGTTGACCTGCTATACGGATCTCAGTCCCAGAGTTTAGAAGAAGCTAAGAGTAAAGCAGAAAGGGCCGCAAAGGCCAGCGGCTCCTCCTAGCTGATAATTTCTGTCGGCACAATCCAAGGTAGCCAACTGGTGGCCAATACTGGTAATTGTGATGCACAGCAGCGCGTGGGTAAGGATGTGAGGCAACGTAGCATCAAAATACCTGGGTTGAGATTAAGGCCTTCGGGAGAAGGACTGACGAAGAATACTGCCATTGGAGACTGTTTAAATGAAAAGGTGAAAAAAACATACAACATCAGTATATGTCAGTCCTCAATCATCCCTTTTCCTCCATGCTTAACACGTATTGGACAGCACGATAAAGCCATGGTCTGCTAGATGGAAAATTCCTCCGCGAAGAAACCGCATTCAAAAAGGAGTTTAGGACAAAGTATTACCTGAATGTTGTTTCTGCTGATATTGCTCCAGAAATGTGGTTTGTCATGTCTGAAAAGATACAGCCCACTGCATGTAGGGCTCGCGCGGTAGGTTTAGAATTGGGTCTTGATATTGAACTCTACAAGAAGAATCTGCTGGTGCTGCCACTCGGAGCTCCCAAGGTCAAGCTTTCTTGGATAGAATTTATGGAGTGAATAAACCCCACACGAGAGAGTATTTGGTCGGCCAAATGAAGCAGTGTGGGCATGTTGAAATACTGTCCGGTTTGGGAGAAGAGTTCCTCCAATGTTGAACCATAGGATTGAACTATATCCCACCACAGTTGAACCTTCTTTCAACTCATTCCCTTCTCTCGAGTTTAACAAACAGCATCATGTCCGACTGAGACATCCTAGCACCTCGTGTGTCGCTTGTTCGCCATGATACGTTGCAAGTCTGACCACACTGACAATAAATATGACGTTCAACCTCTAAAAACGCCCTTGTTGCCAACACGCTTTCTGCAAATTCGAAAGACTGAATGGGCCAAGTCAGGTCGCTTGACGGATACTATAGATACCGAGCTAACCAAGACAGCGCAACAGGCGCTGTGCAGGTCTGCTTGGCGGCAATCACACCTATGGGCGCTCACAACCTCTTCGACATATTCTGCCTCGCGCAGATCTTCGTCAGCCCGAGATCAAGGGCTGTAATGACTTTTGAGCTTTTGCTGGGGCTGTTCTCCAGCGTCATTGTAGGGAGGCTACCCGCACTGAGGACATTGCAGAGTGAATCTAGGGTTATTACGAAGGGCACAGTGATCAGGAGATCAGGAGCTTGAGAAAGGAGAAGCGTCTGGACTTGGAGAAAGAGTGTAATATCTAGAGAGATAGGTGTGAGGGTGGTGAGTGTGTTGGGCGCTGGACTGTTTGTTGCTGTTGCTAGTATATTAGGGATCGAGCAAGCAGGTTACCGACCGGCTGGACAGGCTATCTCGCAGATCAAAGATATCCAGAGGCCTTACATGAGTTGGGAGGAGCCCGCTGATATCCTTCTTATACATATTTTCTCCCTATTTTCTCCCTTCTCTTTCTCCCCTCTTATACACCTCTGTTTTGTTCCTCCAGCTTCACGTATAGACGCTGAGAGGCGAGAATTGTAGGTCGCCCATGGCCTCATTCATAACTGCCTTGTAAAGCGCTGGTTAGGCTTTCCTATCAACATCGATCTCCGGATGATGTTCTGCTACTGGGTGTTGCAGGGAAGAATAAGACTACCGTGGAAATGGCAGAGAAGGAGACAACCATTCTTTGTTCTGAACCGATACCACTGCCTTGGCGGGATATACGGATCTCGTCGAGGTCAACAATATTCAAATCAGCCAGATTTTCGAATGGAACGCGTATCTCAGTCCCGAGTGCACGAACATCATAGCCGGCGACCATGTTTGTGTGGCTAAACCAGGTATCCTCCAAACACTCACACCAACAACCATACTATCAGTACATCCAACAGCAATCAGAACATCTAAATATGCAGCAGCAACGGTACCGCTCCCGGGGCCCAATCCCTTGTGGAATTACTAGGAAGTGCGTTCAATAATATCATACAGGCGATTATTGCAACTCCATTGCGGATCGATTCAACATTGACATTGACCTCAGGGTCTTCCAGCAGATTAACCCGGCTAGCAACACCGTCTGTATGAACCTTGTGACTGGCTTATACTGCTCTGTGTCTCCGACTGTAGGTTGGAATCAAACGACCACGATACGCAAGGCTCAGCTTATACCACAACACCTGCGCCTACCCTCAGGTGTATTCCTCCACAGTGCTATGAGGTAAGCAAGCATTGTCATCCCATGTCACAGTCTAGCCTCGTCGGTAGTAGTACGCGGTCCATACAATAAGACACTTGCAACCGCATTGGATCATTATACGGAATAATATTCGAAGATCTACGCATCTGAAACCCAAGTCTGAAGGAGGATTGCTGTAACCTGAGGCGTGTCGCTTATTGTATTCATGGGGAGCGTCCACCTGCCGCTAAACCCTGGACCAACTGGACAGCAGTGACGCCGACGGGTCCGGCATTGTATGAAAGTGAAGCGATTATTCTGGGTATGAGGCAGTGAGAGGATCGAGTAGGTAGGAGTCCAAGCATTGTACTGTAGCTAGCGGACAATGGAGAATTAGCACTGTTACAATTCACCTCAATGTTATTTTGTCGGCAAGGGATGATACCGTGGTTTTCAAAGCTACATGGTTAAGATCAAGTAGTCTTAGTTTACCTCATAGCGTTGTTTGAGGTTGCTCCAAGCAACGATATATATCTTGGTCAAGAAACGGACACCCATGCATGGTGGTATGCACAGCACAGTGAGCACAGTGAGCACAGTGAAAAAGTTTGATAATCAAGAGGGAGGGAAATGTTTTAGGAAGCTCACGATCTATTTCCCAGAAAGCTCTGAAATACATTTTGCCTTTATTATTGGGGCGTAAGAGGAACGAATTTGGCAGACTTGGCAGCCTAGTGCTGCCTGAGTGGTCGTTGCTACAATCGTGGAATCCAACTTCCACTTCACGACCACACCCCAATCCTTCTGCAACAATTATGTTCTCTACGCTACCAGCTGAGCTACTGCTTTCAATAGCAAGCTACCTTGATGACCACACGGATACTCTCCACCTCGCCTACTGTTGCCATGCGTTTTATCGACTGCTCCTACCGAAGGCCTTCACGTCGCTTGACCTGTTGAAACACCGCAATGGACACCTATGTCACCTCGTACATATATTTACTTCAAATCCACAGTTTGCGCGAGAAGTGCGCACCTTACGTGTGTACAATGGCTGGCGACCTACTTCCAACGTGCGTTATGACCAAGAGCCAATCCATGCGCTCTTAGTAGCGATCTTTGGTCCTGCTAACGACTTACCTGCCTGGGAACGGGAGTTACAGAATCCCGAGGCCAATGATGCTTTTGTGGCTCTTCTCTTGCATCTTTTGCCGAATCTGGAAAGCCTTTGGGTGCAAGTTTATGATTATTCAGATTGCACTCTCAATATGCTGGGTAGGATTGCGTACGCGGATAAGCACTTCCAGTCGAATTTGCCCCTATTGAATCTCAGAGAAATCACCGTGGAATGCTTGGATGCGCAAGGTGGCATTAGAACTGACCATATTCTTCCAATATTTCGACTTCCCTCACTGCGCTCGTTTCATGGCAAAATGATCTGCGAGGCGGATAACGATGACTCCAATGACGACGATAACGAGTTTGACGTTGCTGGATATATTCCTGGTCATGCTGGCAGCTTCAGCGTGACTCATATCGACCTTCGATCAAGTTGTTCTCAAAAGGGATTTGCTGATCTCATTAACGCACCCAACAGACTCGAGTCCTTCGTTTTCGAGCATTCCGATGATCCCAACCAATCAGAAGACGAGAACGTTTATGCATCACGATTCTACCCACCACTTCACAAGCATCGGAACAGCCTGCAGGAAATCGTACTGGCTTATGATGAATCAACAGCCGACGAATATGATGGCTGGGATTACGTCGGGTCGTTTGTGGACTTTACCGCTCTCAAGAAACTCCGTCTAAGGTCTACCAGTATTCTGGACTGGGAACAGAGTGGAGCTGGGGAAAGGACATCAAAAAATACACTAAAAGACGTGCTACCCCCTTCACTCGAGACACTAGTCATTGATGGCATGCAGAGAGCCCAAATGGAGGAATTAGCCAATGCGTTTGCGATCTTGCTCTCAGCCGGGAACCTCCATTGTCCGTATCTGAGGTACGTGGAGATCACGAGTGATTGGATGTCCGAGGAGCAGTCGACCGAGGAGTCGAACCTCAGACCGCGCCCTATACCGGACATGTTGCCGGAGTATGCTAGCTTCAAAGACACTATTGAGTCGCTGTGTTCTGGTGCAGGCGTCGAGTTTTGTCTTCGGGACCTGCATGTCGAACATATTATTAAAGAGAATCGTTTCAGTCGGTGATCTAGCGAAGGCCAAGAAGCTGGTGCTATAAATATGTTGCTATACCCTGCATAGTTGTCCATAACTCTACATAGAAATTCACCGCATGCTTGCATGAAGGTGTGATATCTTGTTTCTGATGTCAGTTGAGTGAGTGCCAAAAGTCAGGTGGGCGCCGCCAGGGTGAAATTAGGGTGAGGCCGCTTTACGGTCAGCACTTAACTCTACAAGATATATAACTTGGTTATCTATCTTGGCCCTGCTTTCCTCTGTAACGCTCATACTGATAGGACCATGGCTAGTCGTCATACGAGCTGGACGTGGCTGAACTAGGTAAGAGTCAATCAAAGTTGCGGAGCTTACAAAGAGGTTACTAGGGTTAGGAAGGCTTGAGAGGTCAACCTTCCGTAACAATTGGCCAGATGAGAAGACCAATGGCCAGCTTATTCGTGAAAACTCTGAGTCTTGTACATTTCTCAGTGAGAGATATTAGTGCTTTCAACGGTCCAAGTGAAGCGCGAAGCTACTTTTGGGTTCAAGCTTGCAAAGTTTTGGAAAGGACAAAGCTATACGCGACCAAAGGACACACTCCGATAAAAATTATCCGACTGTCGCAACCGCTCTCGTTCTATGCTTTCGAGTCATATTCGTTAAAGAGTTCTATATCACAGCAGATCTACCTGATCGTGACACTGTTTCTGCTTGACTGATAAAATCTCCCGCATATGACTATCTATACGGCGACAACAATGAGTCACTGAGTATCCAATGGATGTCCCGCTACACCAATCTCCTGTCTCGGATGCCCTAGTGATGATACCTGAGGAGACATTTGCTCAGTTCTCATGGAAGACTAGGGGTGTTTCATTAAAATATTCCCTCGGGTTCAGGTAGGAACAAATGGGATGACTAGACGGCAGCACAGTCGTTGCCTCCAGCAAGGGAGAGACTTAGGAATAGTTGGTTGTCATTATCAATGTGGATTCTGAAGGTATTGGTTCTGTAACTGGTCCTGGCCCTGCCCGTGGCGGTTATGATTGAATGACTTCCGGATGTACAATTTCTGGCCTATTGTTTGTCGTCGACCTCTGGTCGGACATCATATCTATTTGGTCGGCATCGACTTCTTTCCTTCCCTTGCTATCATCAGCCCCATCCTGGATTGAATCCCGCTGATCAATATAAGTAGCTATTTCCATAATGATGAAAATCGTGTATCGGCTGTCTCGAGCACCTCTTTAAGATAAAGATCACAGGGAAATATCTCCAGTGAGACTCCTAAGTCGTAGATCAATATCAACTTCCGTATCAACTCCTCGGCCTGCCTTCCAAGGTGGACCTTTTGTTTCTGCAGGGCTAATATAGTATTATCATTAGTCTGGGCCTTGTTCTCAGGACTCTGTGAATATATCTGTTAGTAAATCCCCCTTATATGAAGTAGTCTTGTGCGGGAGAGAAATCTTTTGGATTACCTACATATTTGTCTTTCCTCTCGGCAGCTGGGCTTGAATGGTGTTTTCGGTACCATCTAACAGAAATTCCATTCTTTTGGAAGAGGCATTAGACATTGGGTTCCCTGCTTCCGGTTCTTCTGACAGCTCTTGTGCCCACGGAGTACCCATGCCAAGCTCCAACGGTGCACTACAAGGTATTATACTAATCAGCCACGGCTTGGATGGCTTGTAGAAAGCTGCTGGGGCAGAGCGCACATGGGGCCAAAATCAAAGCACATCTCGGTGAGAGGGGGTGTGTAAAGACAGAGTCCATCGTCCTGCGAACTGGCAGTTTGGCCAACGGGCAGGAGAGATGTATATTGCTCCATTGGTAAACCCTCAAGATCCGATAGTCGCTGTGAAACAGCATGAGAATCCAAAGGCGAGGGAGTCGAGCCTGGTAAAGATGCTTGTGGCCATGCTTTTATGGTAGAAGTGCCGCCGATATGGCGCATCTGGCCCTCTGAAGAGCATTCTGGAACGGATGAAGAGCCGTAACAATCTGGCCGAGCTGCGTGGGAACGTATCTGTTTTTCACTCTTCTCGCGTGGTTGAACTAGTAATTCTTGAGCCCCTTCGCACTGGGGGGTATGTCATACGAAATCTCTGTTGCGCAACACGGTTTTGAAGTCTTCTTCGTGTCTGATAGTCCACGCATGTATTCAGAGTCGTAGGCAAGTCTGGAGCAAGTAGAGTAAGGTATCGCAGTAAGCACGGACATGGTCGTGCAGTGATCTATTAAGTAGCATGCTTAGCCCTGGAAAAGTACCCAAGGCGATGTTTCCTTGATTTCATCGTTGAACACTTCGTGCCTCAGATGGCGTTAGACTGGCGACATTGACGTCGGTCTGCGAGGTAGATTTGACCAATCACATGCCGGGGCTGAACAAGGCAAGATCCATGAAAAGCCCAGAAGAGGTTTCAACTGACCTGTGCCCCTGTCAGAAGAGTGAGATTCGGCCCATTATCCTGTTTACTTGTGATATAGGGCCGACTACTAATGATTGGCACTAATGTTCGGGCCACCTTTTAGTTTGGGGTCCCTGATTTTCGAAGCTTTTCTTATAGGCCCTCACTCATGGTTCGCCTAGCCCCTCATGGGTTATGTTTCAGTGAACAAGATAAGGAAGAGGGCAGGCGCCTCTATTTCGGAGTTCAGCTGCCCGATGTTACCAGAAAAGGCAAGCAGCTGTTTAACTAACAGCGGAGGGTACGACCAGTTTGGATTTGGCACTGCGCTGTTTAGGCTGGATTGAATCTATATTTGGGTGGTCAAGTTTAGTTTATATTGCTGGTATTGGTGGAGGGCCGGAAGAATTCTCTATGACATGGTGTGCTTCTGTGTGAATATGCGAACTATTACTTCATAATGGGTGAGGGCTAATCTTCTGGGTACCAGAAAGGGGTCAGTGGCCTGATTCTGCTGACTCGTTCTCTGCGTGCACAAAACTCTCAAAGATTGAACTAGATACGGAAAACCAATCCAACACGACGAAAGTTACCGAAAATAGTTGGGTGAGGTAGCTCACTGGATAATCGCCAGCAGAATTGTTTAAAGGTATTCACTCAAGGATGGCCCATTTGAACTTGGCCCTACCAACGGAGAGGCATAATCATAAGTACTGCTGCAGTCTCGCCAAGAGGTATATATTATACTGCATTTGATAACGCCCTCTGTCTACCAATATAAAGAAAATGAAAAAGGCATGTAATAGCATGTATTCGTCCGTCCTCACTTATCTCAGCACTTCTGTCATTGCTTTGCTGCCCCCGTTCGGGCGCCTTCAAGCGAAAGGTTCAGGCGCCAGATTTATATGTAGGCTACCTTGCGTTGCAATTTGAAAGTACAAAATATGAATCTTACAGTGGGTATGGCCTTCTCGTGGTACTTCTTGGGTGTGAGCGTCGTCTGCATGGTGGATAGAGGAACCGGGACATGCCGCATCTCGCTAGCCTGCTTTCGGGGCTGCCGGCGGCTACCTAAGTAGCTTGTTTTTCTCTGAGGATAATTGGCGAACCTATGGCGCGAGTTTCTATATGTTCTGAGCCAAGCATCGGTGGATATTGAGCCGCGCGGGTTATTCGTGATAAAACCTGTGACGGGTCCAAAGTTAGAACCCAAACCCACAGGTCGGGTCGAGAATCAGGACCTGAACCCTAAGCCCTATTTTGCATGAAATCAGCCAATTAGGCTATATTTTCTGTATAAAATAGCTGATGTATCTAAAGATTAACAAAGCATAATTATACTCTTTGCCGGCCTGCAGGTTACCCAAAGATCCATCAGGTTGAAGGTCTGGACCTGTACCTAGACCGTGACAAAACCCGTAACGGGTCGAAGGTCAGAACCCGAACCACGGGTTCAGGCCATATACCCATACCCGACCCGTTGCGGGTTTTGGGTAGACCCGTTACGGGTAACCCGCGGGTTTTGTCAAGGTCTACCTGTACCTAACTCACAGGTTCGGACAGTACACCCTAACCTGACCCATCCAGGGTCTTGATCGATCCGTAACGGATAGCTGGCGGGTTGTGTCAAGGTCTAAAGCAAACTTAGGGGGTTGGCCTCGGGAAGAATTGTAATAACATAGATTAGAAGTGGTTCATTCTGCCTGTTTCTTAGCTTGATGGGAGAATCTGTTGTCCCATCAAGGTTTGTCCAAGGGAAAGAAATCATTGTATGAACGCCCAGATTGATTGCTTTGATTCAGCCGAACCAAAATAGTCAGAACACGATCAATGCATGACGAAAACGGCCATAAGCCGCGGGTAACCTGAAACTGGACTCGACGCGGTCAGCAAACAGCATGCGTTTTGCCATTAAGGGAGTGTCCGTCTTTGTAAAACGAGTGTGCATTCGGAAGACATGTCCCATGCTTGGCGAGATAACTATCGCATGTTAGTGTCAAGGCTTAAAATAAATGGCATGCTTGTGGATGCTCAACGCAGAGGCGGAAGCGTACGTGGTATACCGCTGAATTGTCGTCTCGTCCATCTCCTCTAGCCACTTAATTGCCATCTTGATATCCTGAATCAGTATTCCACATCGATGGGCCGTGAAATCCTCGCGAACAACGACGCGCATCAGCTTTAGATTATTGCTCCTCGGTGCCATTGTGTAAGCGGGTACAACCCAACCCCTGCGGCGCAGAACAGCAGAAACAGCAAATTCATCAAACAGCCGGCTTTCATCGTCTGGAAGCCGAAATGCAACCAGTGGCACGCCTCCAGAGCCATTGCCTGTGTTGTCGCTAAGGATAAGGAGACCTAGGTCCGACAAGCCACGGGCGAGCTGTTGCGATACCTGGACTAGGTTCTCCATGATGGCTTTGTAACCATTTCGACCAAGGCGGATGAGCTGGTAGTATTGGCCGATAATATGCGAGGCACCTTTGGAGAAGTTTAGAGTGAAGGTTGCCTGTTCGGAGCCAAGATAGTTGACATTGAAGACCAGTTCTCTGGGAAGGTATTCGGGTGAGCGCCAGAAGATCCAGCCAACGCCGGGGTAGACCTGGCCCGCTGTCAGTTTTTCCCCTCGTTCATTTAGGAGGGATGTGATTACAAGACCGTATTTATGCCCGGAGACATTGATCGACACGACCTTCTCCAGGCGAAAATCCCACTCCAGTTCAGGGCAGATAAAGGGCGCCACGAACCCTCCGCTCGCGGCGTCGACGTGAATCGGACAGTCGATCTTTCGTTGAACGAGCAGATCATTGATAGCTTTGACATCCTCATAGTGACCGGTATAAGTAGTCCCCATAATTGCACATATGCCAATCGTATTCTCATCCACCAGCTCCACCGCTTGAACTGGATCGATCACATACCTATCGTCCGTGCAATAGCAGTAGCGTTCCTCTACATCAAAATACCGCGCTGCCTTCTCCCAGCAGACCTGTACCGCGCTATTCATTATGATATTTGGATGCGAGGTATCCTTCCCTGCGTTGCTGCGTTTTTTATGCCACGTTTTCTTCATGGCAAGAAGAGCAAGCATGATCGCTTCTGAGGACCCAACAGTCGACGTCCCCATCGCGCCTTCCACCCCCTCGGACTCTTCGTGTTCAGTTCCTTCTTTAGACTCCTGGTTTGTTGGCGCGTTGAACAGATCAGCAATCATATTTACACACCGCGTCTGCATGCGCGCGCTCTGCGGATACTGCTCGAAATCGATAAAGTTCTTGCGCATGGCCGCCGCCATTAGGGTTTCGACTTCCGGTTCCTATAACATCAGCATACGTCTGATTCGGCTATCAAAGAACAGGGAGCATACCATATAAGTCGTCACAAAACTAGCCATACTACAATACATCCTTCTTAGCACACGCCTACTAAAGAGGGAGCTAAACGTACTTCAGCAATGGGTTCCCATCCAAACTCAACTCATCCTTAATCAACTGCCCGGCGACATCCGGCGGCATGCCGTTGCTGTTCATTACGTATAGTGGTAGCTCCTCAGCCGCATACTTTGTACCGTAGACCCCAGCATACTCGGTGGATTGGACAGAAATGTCCCTTATTTCGCGGCGTTGGCGGTGGGAGGAAGACTCCTGGGAGACGCGCGAAAGGTTTACCATTTTGCTGTCTATGGAAAAATCTGATTAGAATTTCTGAAGATCTTGGGAGGGCAAAGGGAGAATTGCTCAGAAGGCTGAAGGCGCAAGGGTACAGAAGCAGAAGCAGTGCGGGGTGACTGAGGAGCGGAACATAGGTACGTGGTCCAGTATGATGTATATGACCTCACAACTCCATAATATGCTCCATGCTATCCAGTCTCAGACCAAACCAGATCTATAGTCACAGCGTTCAGCGAAACTATTCATTGATATTAATATACAACCCATGTGGAACCCACACCTTCCTTAACTCGCCCATATCCAGATATCAGAAGCAAAGTCCTCACCAGATATGTCGCATAAGCTCATTCCCATCCCTAAATACTCTCAGAATGAAACAGGCGCGTAGCCGGTGTCGACTCATAGTTACTTAGGATCTGGGAGGTTGTATCGTTTGTATATTGCGCGGATCGTTGTCATCATCAGTTTTCTGGTAGTCCATACCTAAGCTGGAGAAGATTATCGTGAGATTACGGACTCGAAGACTGCCTCCCATACCCTGGCTCCTCGTGCGCGAGACTCAGTTATTTTCGAGGAGGCCTTCCGGAGGCACTTGGAATTAATAAGCTCCTTATTCATTGCGTCTAGTGTTAGGTAGATGGCCGGCTGCGGGTGACGCGCGAGATGACTGGGTCGGAAGGTTCGGCAGCCACATATTGGGTTGGTGTATGAAATATCACGGCTAAGGAGTGGTGGCGTCAATGTGAAGACGGTGCTGGGCTGCTATCAATTGGACGGGAGAGGTGATATCATAAACTCTAGCTGGAATCTGGGTTTGAGGATGGGCGTCACGCGATATTCCAATTTTCTGCCAGTACAACAGACCAGCCAACTAGAGCCAATATTGATAAGCGGGTATGTGATAATGGTTGTGATCAAAAGCGCAATATAATTTTTTCCCCAAGTGTTAGTTTGCTAGCCTCCGGAACTTGTTGATCCTATATTGTAGATATGTAAATAACAGGAACTAACCAGAGAATACGTAATTAAGAGAGAGACATTGATTTAGCTTATATCTTGTTCTTCAGTTATCATCGATATTCCAGCCTCTGCGGTACTTGGGCATGGTGTCCGTGGTCAACCGGGATTATTCAACACGCAGCCCATCACAATTAGGAGCTACTGATTCCGTATCTCTCAGACATGCCGTTGCTGATCCCGGCCACGATTTCAAGAACGATTGTTCCTGCGGTAGTAACATGGGCAGGTCAGAGAGCTCAAACAGCATTACATCTTGTAAGGAGCCGGCTTAGCTTATTGCCATTGATGGAATATGTAGTATTATGTAGTTATAAAATTGGACTACAGGGTATCTTGGCTCGATCAGAAGAAATCCCACCTAGCCTTGAAGGCGTGCGGACGTGCATCAACGTGCGGTGCAGAGAATTTGGCTACATGGTAGACTAGGGACGCAAGCACTAGGTCAAATGTGTCAGGGTCGATCCATCGCTCCTCGTCTGTATTTGCAGCCCAGTCAGTTTCGCATTGACTGTGGGGAGAGAGCTGTTAGGGATGTCGGTTAAATTGTAGTGCGGATGCTGCTCGCCATTAACTCCTATAGTGGTAAGGCCCAACTCAGGGGTTTTGGCATCTGACGGTCAGCACGCGTATATCTCAACAATTTGTTGGAGGTTCTTGTATGTTTGGTCTCTGAGTAATCCATGTAGTACCAACTCATCAAGTTATTTTCATAGCCAGCTCCAACTGAGTGACCTCGCTTCGAAACACAGAATTGCCTTTAGGGCATCAAGAATAGTTCAATTATTTCTCAAACTGAGCTGCTGAGCCTTGACGTTGGACTTTCGCTGAAAACAACCATGGTATCGCCTGCCACAACTTTATTCAACCAACGCGTAACTACAACATCACGTAGTAATATCTCTTTGTTATCCGAAGTGACGGAGCGCTTCTGCAGTTACCAATACTAGAGCAAGCTGGAAGTCTGTGTAGCATGCCAACATAACAAGGCTTGTTGGGGGTTGTGAGACGGCAATTCGTCGAGGCTGCAATATGGGGATCATAATTAGCTTTTAATATGAAATTACCTGCCAAATAACTAGCTCCTGGTAGTTATCTTAAGCTTGTTTATATACTAATCCATATATTTTAAGTATATTTTATATTTTATAGTAAATATAATAATTTGAAGTATATAAGGTATTACCCTATTTCTGGGGGTTCTCTAGCTACAGCAAAGTGATGACCATTGGAGATCGACCACTAGAGGGGTTCAATTTGTCCAGAGAGGATTGCTTAAAAATTCTAGTTACATGATGATGAGGAAGGCCTTATATAGTCATGAGCGCTGGTAGGTCTACGTCCTTCAAGCAGTGCCGTTAGATTGAGCTCGGTAGTCCGAACCCTAGTAGGAAATGACTGCCGGTAAGTTCATGGCTCTAAATGGGCTGACAAAATGGCGCCAACTTCCTGGCGTTTCGTACATCTTGGCTGTGGTCGGAACGAGCCAGCGGGATGGCGCTAATTTCCTGCCATATCACATCTCTTGACCGTAGAGGTGAGTCTGCTGATGATCCGGTGCGATAATGCACCTAGCTCTGGCATTAATTCATAACAGGTAAACATAATTATATCTTTAGGACTCCATGGATTCCCATCTAGCCTGGACCAGGTACAAGATTATCAATTCCATCTTATATAATTAGCAGCACAACCTTTACAAAGTAGTTGTAAGAGACATGTCCAGGCAAGCATCTCCCAACTAGGCCAAAAAGGTCATTATGATCAGACCCCATGGCCTGATCTGCCTGTATCGCACGTATAAAGCTGGTCTGCTGTTACAGCAGTAAACTTACTATAAGTAGATTGGCATTCTATATAAAAATTTGTCTCTAGGACACACAGAAAGGTTTGCCTGGGCATACGACTTATATAAGCTGTGCCCTTACGTTAGTTACCTTGCTTAAGCGGAACGGTTGTTTGATTCCCTAATAATATATCATCGCAAATCGCCCTTCTGGGAGGTCTAGCCTGGATGATATTGTACTAGACTGGAGAAGCCCTATTCTCCATGTCAGCCTCCTTAGCTTCCCTATGTAGTCAGAAGCCTAGTTCTTCAAAATTGTTGTCTGAATACTTAGAATAACCTGCGTCCCCCCCTTTCAGCCTAGAAATCAACTTGAACGTCATTATGTGTGATATACATCGGCCATGACTGGGCCAATTGACTTATACTTCAGAGTTAAGGTAATTTGCTATTTCTAAATTAATGCAGACCTGTGGAATAAGCCAATAAGCCAATGTACAAACATACCTTCTACTATCCATTTCATATCGTTGCGGATATCTGGATATAAGATTTACATCTATATCCACGGATATGCGGAGTTGGATATATCGCGGGTGTTAACGCAGTCTATCCACAACTGGAAAAGGGACAACGGCAGTAAGGCCATTCAGCACTTGGGAGCTTTTCTGCAAGGATCTCTTGGAATGGCGCGTCAAACCTCTTACAGGCGCAAAAGACAAGCAGCTTCATGCACATTTACCTATAAAGCTGCGGAGAGTTGGGTATTTGCGGGACGACTGACGAGAACAATTGCAAGCGTGAGATCGCTGGGATACCCAGGAATAGAGCGTGACACACCCCGCAGGTTGGGTTCGGGTTCTGACCTTCGACCCGTTACGGGTTTTGTCACGGCCTACCCAGGAGCCATGTTTCAGGCTCACCTTGATATCGAACCTAAACTTCCAAAGCTAGAGCTCGAGAAATCATCTTGGGCTGGGTGGTCAGGGGCACCAGGATCGGAGCTTCATTCTATACGCCAGTATTTGAAGTGGCCAGGCGGAGCGACACATTCATTCTAGATGTAGTAATTACATTGTGAATTTGTCAACCTGAAAGGTGGCTGCTAAGACCAATCGGGTAGTTATGGCCCCTTTTGGATTAGTGTTATGCTTACCTGACACTTTTCCCAATTGAATTTCCCTTCGTCTTTCTTTTCCGCTTGCGGCTTAGTGGCGCATTACGTCGTATTGTCACACCCTGTGGGGATGCGGAAACGTGGGGTGTGGAGTCCAAACTCAAAAGTGCTGGTGCCTCACGTCTCACATCAGTGGAAGTCAAAAGGTTGCTGGACCGTAGTCTGGAAACAGTGCGTAAGCCACAAGTAAGACTACTTGTAGTAACGCTACGGTCGGGCGGTCGAGTGGTCAAGTCGTTGCTTGCGCTTGCCTCCGTTTGGGTCCGCCTGACCGATGCGAGGAAGCGGCTAATACAAATCAAAGGCAGCAGTTTGCCCAAACACCCCGCTTGCCGCCTACAGTTCGCCTGGCGAAGACTGCAACCAGGCTAAACTGGATGACTCCCGGTCGGCGGTGTTCGACCGCCGCAGAGCGATGGCTGTTGGTTCAACTTCTGAGTCTCCACCTCCGTCTAATCGAGATCTCCGAGTAGGATCGCTCGTTTGGTCGAGCAACGCAACCCCGAATTCGCAATCATGTTTACTCACGGCAAAGGGAAAGGCGTTCTCAGAGCACAAGCCACCTCGACTTCGTCGACTTCTCGTACGCGTGCCTTATCATCGGAAGCGGTCTTGGCTACGAAACAGTATGCCGAAATGATCTTGGAGCAGATGTTAAAGAAAGAGACTCCTTCGGAAGCATTTATCACAAAGGATGTCCTTTTGCGCATTTGGTCGACTGAAAAATTAAAAGAGTGTGCTGTTTTCGTGGGTTTGAACTTCTGCGACCAGGAGATCACCTATATCAGGGAACACCTATTGCGCACCTTCTCAATCCTGGTTCTCATCAGCTGGGATGGATGGCCTCATTTCCGGGAGTTGTTTCTAAAAGGATCAGAAAGTAGGCTGGGTGACAATGATGATGTGGTGATGAATCATCCTCCAACAGACCTGGAGCAAGATTTGGGGTTGCTCTGGGGACATCGTTTTCATGAAAAGATCCCCGTTTTCAATCCGATTGTAATCCAATCCGGAAAAGATGACGAATATCCCCACACCTCGAGGCTGCCGTTTATCCCTGCAGAAAATGCGCAGCTTGGGGAGGGTGGCTATGGCAGGGTCACTAAAGAGATTATCCCAGCGGGGCAATATTTAAAGCAGGGAGGAGAGTTGAACGAAACGGCGAGTCCACCTCTGGAAGATTTGAATAAGAAAGCTAATAAGTTGACACAGGATAAGATTGTGGCCCGGAAAGTGTTTCATAGCAAATTGTCATTCATGCGTGAACGGGGAAATCTCAAACACCTTGTGAACAGTCCTTTGCGACACCAACATATTCTTGTACCTCTGGCTATGGTTACCGTTGGAGAAAGTCCTAGTATTGTGATGGATCTTGCTGATTGCAACCTCGACACTTTCTTGAAGGAGAGATGGGAAGCGAAACACAACATTACTCTAGCATCTTTAATTGCCCAGGTAGAGAAACTGGCCAACGCGCTCCATCACCTACATAACCCGCAACCCCCAGACCCCAAGATATTGCACATGGACTTAACGCCGAAGAACATTCTTATCAAATGGCGAAGACGTTCACCCGAGGGCCACTGGATGCTTTCGGACTTCGGGCTGGCGAGGTTTATATTAACCCAGACACAGGTGCCGGCCGGCTTTTTGGCTCATGGAGACAGCGGAGTAGCTATGCCTGAGCAGCACATATCGCCCTACAAACCGCCAGATAAGATGTATGTCCCGAAAAGTGACGTCTGGTCCCTGGGGTGTATATTGTGTCGGGTGGTGTGCCGGAAACGGTACGGCATCGAAGGGTTGGAAGCCTTCGACATTGGTCGAGGCAAGAAGTCCGGACAGAACGGCGCAGAATACGGTGATGATTTCTTCCACAGAGAAGGTACTCTGAACCCGCATGTCAAGGAGATGCTCGATCGCTTTTGTAGTGAGTCCTGTGAGATGACCAGGGCATGTGGCTCCCTGCTATGTTCGATATTGTCCGTTGACAATAACAAACGACCGGAGGCCCAGAGCGTCCAAAGGGAGCTGGCACGGATTCGCCAATTGCGCGAAGACCCTGGCCCGTTCGCATCGTTTAAGCCAAATGACCCCCGTGGAAGCGGTGCATCTGTGGATGCCGTCCGAGAATCAATTTCTGTGATTTCCTTCCGAGACTCAATTGGCGAAACCGACTCGGCTAATCGCCTTTCTAGCCAGAGTTCGACCGATTCGCCGCTGGCTGGCGTGGGCCCATTATCACCATTGTCGCCCGAATCTGTGCCGTTCAAAGACCCCGACTGGCAACCAACAGGGCAGAGCGCCATTGAGCCGCTTTTTCTTGCAATTAAGAACCAGAATGAATACGATGCTCTGACTCAGCTTCAGGCCTTACCGGCTGCCGAGAAACCTGAATGCTTAAACTCCACGCATCCTAAAGACGGCATGACAGCACTAGGCCTTGCCGCCCAACGCGGCTATACAAATGTTGTGGACTTCCTGATTGACAAGAATGCTGAAGTGGACAAGCAAGACCGTTATAAAAACACCCCATTGATGTACGCCTGCATGAAGGGTCACTGTGAGACAGCACAGAGGTTGCTTGAACGGAACGCAAACTGGAATCTCCAGGGCGCAGATGGAAATACCTGCCTCCACTTCGCAACGGAAGCCAGCAGAACCGGAATTCTGGAGTTATTCAAGCATAAAGCACCGCGCACACGGCCGCCGCTCAACGCAAACCAGGTAAATCGCCTAGACAGAACCGCTCTAGAAGACCACCTTCGTCGGGATACAAGCCAACGTAACCGGCGCGAAATCACCATAGCTCTTTTGTCACTCGGTGCTAAGCCTGACTACCGCTCTGAGAAGGTGGAGCACGAATGTGCAGCTGATTTGGTGTTGGCTAGGGGCGACACACGGGATATGGACCTTCTGGTGCACAAGATCCATGACTGGAGACTGCCGAAGGAGGAAAAGAATAAAGTACCTAGGAACATGAGGAAGCTCCTTGAGAGGTTTAATCTAATAGAATAAGAATAGGTCTTAGTATCTATATGCTGCTTCCCACAGCTGGCTGTACATGTCAAATAAAAGTATCGAAATCATCTCTAAGTGTTCAACGGGAGGTAGAAATCAAATGACTTAGCGCTACTTTCAATTATCTGACACACTGACAGGACCATTCTTCTGTTCGCATATTTTTTGGTTGCCCTAAGACACTCAATGCCCGTTTTCAATTGTATCAAGCTCAGTACTAGTACCTCCCGAAGCCGAGGGGTTTCTCTTTCTACAAATCAACCTTTGAGAACCATCAACGTTATCGCGGATAAGCTGCATTGTACGTTTGTGGACTAGCGCAGGGAAGGGCAGTCAGTGTCCATCAAACCCATGGGCAATGCACATAGCCAGAGTGAGGACCTACAGAGGTGATTCATGTCTTCAAGGGTCTTTCGCTCTGTACTCGGGACCTGTAGCTGAATCAGACCCAGATCAGAAGTGGTGAAGGCTCTTGGAGTAGGTATAGGTAGTCTTACAAACAAGAATAGAAGCACGAACATTAGCACATTCAATCCGCTGCGGGTCATTAGCCAACTAGTCATCGACTGGGGAATCAGCTTTCGGGAAAGAAAGAAGGGAACGTACGTGAACCCAAGTAGAATATTCCGCTTCTCACTACCCGAGTACTCAGTCTGCGTTTCAGGGAGCGAGTATACTTTCCCCTGACTCCTCGTAGCCCTACATTGCTCCTCCGAGAACGAGGGCAATGATACTGTCTGTGGAAGAACCAGGATGAGTACTCCCAGAAAGAGGAAGTTCACCATGACACTAAAGCTCATTCCAACTTCTGCGTCGACAAGCCATGTCAGCTACGTTAAGTAGTGCGCAGATAACGCAAGGAGGTTGTACTAACCACGAAAAGCCAACGGAAATATCTCTGCACTCAGAGTAAACGGGACCGGGCCCGCCCCGATAGAGTAAGATCCAGTGAACAGGATGATGACTGTAATCACGACTGCCGCGATGCGAGGGCCCTCGTCCCCAATCATAAAGCAGAAGCTTGCGCCGAGAAGACTGACGGCCATGCCGAGGAAGGAAGTAAGAAGGATGAATCTCCGACCTTTTTCATCGATTAGAAAGAAAGATGGCAAAGTGAAGATGAAATTTGCCGCGCCGAACCCTGGAGAAGAAAAGGTCAGTGAACTATTAGGATTGCTTGCTCTGGAGAGGGCAACTAACCAAAACTCAGAAAGTTGGCTTGTGTAAGGGCTTTGGGATCCTGGAAAATAATTGATGAGTAGTATGCTAAAACGTTTATCTGTATGGTATCAGCAGAGCCAGGTTTCGGTACATACAGAAGAAGGGAGAGGCTCACACCACACGCCTGCTGTGACAGCATAACCAGAAACGCAACCAAGCAAGTCCTCCTATTCCTCGGTAAGGTAATAAGATACAACATGCGCTGAAAGGTATTATGCCGCTCTACCCATTCCTGGTAATCGAAATTCGTACTGGGGACCGGTCCAACGCGCTGCCTTCGCCATACATTGACTTCACGCTGAAGCTGGATGTGGATGAAGTAGAAATCACGAGCCGCTTGTATTTCGAGCCTACGCAGACGACGTAGGCACTTATATGCCTCCCCATATCGCTTTGTGCGGATCAGAAGCCTTGGTGACTCGGGGCTTAGAACAACCAGAAGCATTAGGGCTATAGACGGGATTAGGGGGGCGGCGAGCTGCACCTGCCAGCTATTGGGCGCAATCAACGCCGTCATGAATCCGAGCATGATGCCGCTGTTACCATTTTATCGTATTAGCAACCTTGCCAGGCGAGCTACCGGAGCGAGATCGCAACATACAATGCATCGAACAACTGCCACATCATCAGTATTCGCCCCCTAGACCTCTCCATGGCAGCCTCTGCAGCAAAGATAGGCGCAACAGAGGCTTTTGTACCAATCTACAACAGAGCTATTAGCGCGGAAATAGGCATAAGTTTCTTCGAATGACAGCCTACGCTAAATCCGAGGATTACTCGGCATATCAGAAGTTCCTGCCAGTTTTCACAGCGAGCGGACCCTATCAAACATACGATAAGTCTGGTCCATCATCAAGCTGGGGGATATGCGTACATATACAGCAGATTACCGATACGAAGCCACTCAGCATCATCGCAAACCGTCTACCCAGGTGGAAATTCTTGAGTATAGCCGGGCCTTTCAGGGTAATGCCTTGCAACGGGTCACTGACCCATGTTCCGCTGACCGGGAGGAATTATCATATTAGCGTCACGCCATCTATATTCTTGCAGGTGGAACCTACATGATACTGCCGGACAACGCTGGCACCGCATTGATGACGGCCGCTTTCCAACTATACGGATGTAAACAGAATCGGTATGGCCAGGTCTGAGCCGACGTATTGATAGCAGACTGCTGCCAGCCTCTAAATGGTTGGCTTGAGTAAGCACCTATGGAAGGCTCAGCACGCGGAAGGTACTTACAAGGCAACAGCTGCACAAGCCGTGGTGAGAATCGTGACCTGGAGCCCCTCCATTTGCTGTAGGATCTCGGTTATTCCATGCAAGTTGGACTTTTGTTCCTGTCTTAATACTGATCGCTCGATATCGGACAGCTGCATTTCATCCATTGCGTTTGAATCCTTCGCGATCTGCGCGCCTTTGATCAATAGATCGATATCAACCACGCTATGAAGCTCGGGGAGTTCGGCGTAGAAGGCTCGCACGTCGTGTTCGACATCCTGCATCACTTTTCCTCGGAAAGGGTCATCGATCCTGTGCCGACGCTTCTTGTTATCCTTTGCAAAGTACATATGCCTGTAAGGACTTACCCAACATCCTCATCCGCGTTATCTGTGAGTCGCCTTCCCAGTTGTTGGTCCATCATGCCAGTAAGCCGCAATCAGCGCAGTGACTGAGATTTTATTGTGCCCGAAAATGGCTGGGTAACTGCAGCTATTCCATGCAATGCTCCCGTTACCAGCAAGATCAGTGTCTGCTAGGTGAATCGAATGATCGTCAGATTACGGGCAACTACTTGTTCGGTGATACGAAGCGTCAAGCAGCCTTCGAGGAGATTACCGGTGGACAGGGTGATAGAAAGCCTTGTGGGCAGACTTGCCAAGGAAAGGAATAGAAGTACGAGTTCAATACGAGCCCGCTGCACACCAGAAGCACGGCTTTTGTATGAAGACTCCGCATATATTACCGCTAATGTCAAGTTCGGTAGAGCGGGAAGAGCCTTGTCAATCGAATCGCTTCAGCCTTTCGCCCTGCATTAGCCTAGAGGCCTGAGAGTCATATCTCGTAATGAGGTGCACTCTTGGCCATTCGATCCACGTAAGAGAGGGGGTGTTGGGGCTCTGCTTCAGGCCAGCTAGTACATTTTCTTTGGCACTGCCACTGTCACTGCTCGCACTCTTCATCCTTTGCATCCTTTACCTCTCGTCGAGGCAAGGCCGCCGAGAATTATCCCAGCCATCTGATCCTATACCGAATGATGGACAGCTCACAAGTCCAGAACATTATCCCCCCCAGCTATGCTGGCTACATCCAGAAAAAAAAACTCGAGGAACTGCTAGTTACTCTGTTCCACCAGACGATCTCTGTTCGCGTCAGTAACCTCTTTCCACGGTGTCTTCTTTTGCTTACGCATCCACCACAGTTCGTCGGTGGACGCTTTGAGTTTACCGCCCCAAGGCTCGTGACAACTGTAGGTTTGATGCTATAACCGACATTTGAAGCTTTTTCGTGGAATGTCCTGCTGACAATAGCCTTAGGACGAACTTATGTGGGTCATGGACGCGCCCCTGGTGGCGGGATACAGGGCTAATGCGTGCCCCAGGCAGATAGTAGAGGATGAGCATGTGCACTGACATCGAGATCATCTGTACGCCAGCCTGAACATCATAAGTACTGGACCAGGCATAGAAAATGGGGTTTGGTCTATCGATTTCCCTGTTCGGCTGCCTGAGAAACCAAGTGTAGTGCGTATCATAGGCGATGCTTAGGCTGACTGGATATGGGCTTAGACCCCCGGACAGACTGCCTTGTTATTCTACTACTTAATGCCGAGGACTCCCCGACTAAAAATTAAGAAATCACATGCTACTCCCTTGGCAACCGCTCAGTATTTTGGAAAAATGGCAGTTAACGCGAGTGAAAAGACGCCGCATCGGCTCCCCAGTCTTTCCTCAATGAGGATTCAGACACCCTTACTGCAACCACCGGTATTCTGCGCCGGACCCAGAGCCACTAATATATCTGTTGTAGACGTCCACGATGGACTGCCTATTGATCCCCGGATCTTTCGCGACGATGAACAGTTCGAGCTGCATATCACGTCAGTGCCAGAACCGAAAGTCCGAATCATGTATGACCACCCCGAACAGTTCTAAAATTCAAGATACTCATTGTAGATGCAAAGTTCAATTAGTTCCAAAATATCCATCAAGCCACTCGAGATCACACAGTCCTCCATGCACACACTGCTGAACCGGTACGACATTGGGATTGAGTTTCTCGACCTTGTCCATTCGTTCGGCCAGAAACCACACATTTCAGACGCTGGCCATGGAGGGATGAGCGTACGAAGGCGGACAGATGGTGCATACGGTAAGTCAGCTCTTTCACAACTTTAGCCCTTTGGAGCTCCTGTATCGCATTCCTTGTCTGACTCGGCGTCGCCTCCTAGACACCCAGTACCTGCTCCCCTGTATCGCGGACTGCAGTCGAGGAGGTTCAATGAAGTGGACAGATCGCTGGCTTGGCGTTTTCCATCGCTTTTCACCCGAACCGAATGGACATGGACGAAACTTGTGGATATTCCTGCATGCGAATTACAACAGTGAAGCGCAGAACCGCATACAGTCGACCGTCCACTCGGACCTGTCGCAACACCCGCAGTCACTGCATCTCGCTGCCTTGTCCTCCTATATTGGCAACTGGCGGTGGTATATAAGGAGTCTAGGAGAGGAGGTCGAGAGCATGGTAGGTCTGCGAACGACTTGAGTGAATAAAAATAATGACACTTAATACTCTGCCAGGCAAATAACGTCATGGTATCAGAGTTCAGAGACGAGACAAAACACGACCAAGCCCTGAAATGGCTCGTCAACCTGTCCACCCTGCGAGAAAAACTCTACCCACTGCCAGGAAAACTGCGAGTGACGCACCAAATTCTAAGAAAACTGGACGAAATGAACCACATCTTTCACCACCATCAGCCGGATGACAACCCTATTTTTGTGGACATGGCGGATACTCTGGCATTTTATTTGCAGCGGGTGGAAGGACAACTGCAAAGCTTACAGGCGCTAGACAATAAACTCCAGTCAACGCTGAACCTTGTATGTTTGCTATCCCTGCCATCAGTCCTCATTACTCTAGTTTTTTCTTTGCTATCACCGCTAACGTGACGATAAAGCTCGAGGTGGCAGTTGACCTTGGAAATCGGACAACGACAGGGGAAATAAACAGGAGAATGCTCAAACTAACGACACATAGCGTCGATGATAGTGCAGCTGTAAGGGTCATCACATTCCTTACAATGCTGTATCTCCCACCGAGCTTCGTTAGTGTATGTGTCTTTACCGCTACCATGAGAGGACTTGGTCGGCTAATGACTCGAACGACTGCAGACTTTCCTCGGTATGGAGCTGTTTAGTTTCCATAGCGCAGAAGGATCACCACAGTTCGCAGTCTCAAAGCATTTTTGGATCTTTATTGTGCTTTGCGTGCCGCTAAGTGCCATTACGTTCTTATCCTGGAGGCTATTCTGGAACAAGCACCGGCATAAAATGCACGAAGCACAGATACAACAGGCGAAGGAGAAGAATCTCGAGTCGGGGTGAGAATGTACTTAGCGATATCTGGGGTGACTGCTTGGTTCCGCAGACTTATTGGATGGGCTGTTCACAGAACAGGCCTTAGAGATCTGCAACTAGACCTTGACACAACCCGCGGCTTACCGTCACGCGCTTCGGGTTGGGTACGGCTCCAGATCTTCAATCCATACGGACTTTAGGTAGTCACGGGCTGTAAAAAAAGTATAAATATGCTCTATAAACCTAATATTTAGATAAATAAGCAGTTTTAAGAAAGAAAGATAGCCTAATTAGGGAATTTATGCAATAATGGTTCTTGGCAGTTAACCTGGGGGTTTCCCAAACCCTAATATGTCAGCGGGTTCTGCGTATAATATATGTTTATCCCCTATATTCCTACCACTCGACCCGACCCCGGTTTGGGGTTTGCCTGAAGCTCCTGAACCTCCATCAGCGATGAAGTCACTTGCCAGCTATAGTAGTACCTAGGATTTGTAACGGCCAGGGATGGGCTTGTAGACTAACGGTACTGCCTTTTTAGCTTCAGGTCCTGGTGGATGTCAGAAACTACGACTTCTAAATCTGAGTGAGATTAGCACTTTTGCGAAGCCCCCTTGTTCAAGAAAGCCCTGCAATTTGACCTTCGCCGGCTCTGTCACTGTGAGGTCGTTAAACTAGAATATGTCTGAATTTTGACCAGCCATGACCCATTCGATTCGCTATCATCCTGGAAGGGCATGTTTGCATTGGACTTGGTCCGCTCCATACTTGGCGCCATTCTTCCTGTGAGCACCTCACAGGGCTGCATCCCTACCCCTGAGTTATATACGCATGTCGTATCCTGAGCTCCTCCTGCGGCCACCACCAGAGGCCCTTGGGTTACCGCGTAATCCGGTAGCGCGGGGCAGAGCAATTGCAAGCCCGCATACTATACCGGGGATCAGTGGGTTCAACTCGGTTAATCTCCCCTTATGATTTACACACGGTCTTCGCCACCGGGCATCTTGCAAGGAGACGGAACACCCTGAACAGAAAAACATTGTGAACCTGGCTTGGTGTGTAGGCAAGTAGCTAAAAATATAGTACCTTTGTGTAGATCATGGATATTGCCTTGATATATCAAACAATATTTAGGTTGGTAGTAAAAAAGGTGTATATATGTTAAATACTCCCCCCTTACCCGCTGGACTAATATTGGTTATTATAAATATTAAGGATAAAAGCTTATAAAGTGGACCAGCCAGGCTTACCATGACCATATTCTAACCCAGCGAAAAATTTAGACATACTGAAAGTGATGAATGAACAGGATCAAGTCCATACCTGTTTAGCCAGCTTAGAAACTGTTCTTATGACGCTACGGCTCATCTAACAATCCCTGGTCATAAGTTGCCAGCTGATACTCTTCTGAACTTATTACAGGGTAGCCACCTCATAAATACCATCGATGGAGTGTATAGCAAGACCAATGTTAGACCACTAAATTCCAGCACAGTCAGAAGATAGCAACTGTACAGATAAATCAAACGATTTCAGCACCACACTCCCTCCAAGCTCAGAAGTCGCATAATTGAAGATCCCAAAGCGGTAGCCCATGAAGAACTCCCAACTACTATTCAGAGAGTATGCTCCACCAAGGTCTGTAAACGTCGTACCGTCGCCACTATACGAGAACTGGCCACTGCCTGCACCGGGCGAAATGTTCGCTTCGACGCGGAGCCATACCTCGCTGTTCGAGTAATCGGCCGAGGCAATTTCAGTTCCCGTGGAAACTGTGTTCCACTCAGAGTCCATCTCCAGCCCCGTAGTGACTGCGATGCGCGTCGTACTTCCGTCGTTGACGACTCCAATCCAGGCGGAGTAGTGACGAAGCAATGCAAGACCAGCTCGGTCGCCACTGGTCATGGAGCTGATATTGAGGTGGATGGTAGCTGTAGATATAGGGCCCAGAATTCGATGAGTCAACGTATTCTTCGCTGCATAGAGGTCATTTGTGAGCGAAGCGGTGGTGAGGATGACGCCATCTCCGAGGGACCAATTCGCGTTATCTGGATTGTGATTCCATTCCCACTGTGGTGAGAGTTTCTCGCCGGTAAAGGTATCGGTGTAGGGCTCGAACGATGAAACAGGGGTTGATGGGGGACTAATAACAGGTGCGTCGTATGTCACGCTCCAAGCGCCGTCCACTAATTCCACATAAGGCCAGCCATCGCTGTCCCATAAGAGCGGTGCCAGAACGGGGATGCGTCCACCGGGGTAGACGTCAACGAAAGCCATGTAGTACCAGTCCCCGTTCGGTGTGGCGACGATGCCGCCCTGGTGAGGGTATCCCCCTCCATCAACAGGCGTTCCAGCATTAGAGATCAGCAAGCGACGCTCGTAGGGACCGAGGGGTCCGGAGGTGGACATAAGAACATGTTCCTCATTCGCGGGGTGGGTGGTGAATATGTAGAATTTTCCATCCCGCTCATAGAACCGAGAACCTTCCAGGTAGCCAGCATCGTCACTGGGGAAAACCAATTGGTTGCTAACTTCACCCAGGCCGTCTTCTGAGAGCTCGGCAACTGAAATTCCGTTGTTCCCATACGCGACATACATCTTGTCGTCGCTGGTAATCAGCAAGCCGCAATCGTAGTAGCAGGTGCTGATGGTCGACGCTTTTGTCCAGGGACCTCCAACATCAGGGGCAGTGTACACATACGTGGTGCCGTCAATGCAGCCCATCCAGTGAAAGGTGGACGTGCTTGGTCGGTATTGCAATGTTGAAGCCCATGTGCCCTTAATGTACGCTTGTTGGCCGTCATCAAGGTAGTATTTCGGCCCGAATGTTAATTCTGGGATCGAGTGTCCAGCAAACTCCCAGTTCAAAAGGTCATAGGAGCGAAGAATCGGGGCACCTGGAGAATAATGCATATTGGAAGCGGAATAGTAAAATGTATCATTGACGCGGATAATATCGATGTCCGCAAAATCCGCCCAGAAGATTGGATTCGAGATGTTGGCAACAGCTGGGAGAGCCATGCTCAAGATTGTCTCCCAGAAGAAAAGATCAACTCGCATGATATCCACGAAGCACTAAATGGTCGCAGATTGGCAGGAAGGGTTATCAGCCACAGGCCAGAGCAGTTTTCTTCGTCGTATTTGGGCGGTTGTGTCTTATAATGTTTGTCGGTAGCATTGGCTTTCATCTCGTACTGTGTGCATTTAGCCCCAGGTTAAATCTCTACCTTTCTACCGCTTTATTTACCACGCTGTCTCACCCCCTTATCCCTATCAAGAACAATCGGGGGCAGCGAGAACTGGGGTTATAACCGGGGTTGCGGAGGCCTGATGGATGTTTCAGATGCAAGGTAGATTCATGAGTCCATCCTTGACAGAGACCCCTCATGATACCGTTCGGCTGGGGAAGTACTCCGTGAAGAGCTTTGGCTGTTAGTGTAGCTCGGTTAATATCTTGTAGCTACTAGCAGGCCGATCTATACTAGATACATAATTCCGGTTAGCGATTCCCGGTTGAAGATGAGGCAAAACGGCTATTATGATCTCCTCCTACACATCCACAAAATTTAGGCAAGGCATTGCCGGCGATATTGAAGAAATATCAGGAGAAATCACTGCGATTGAATAACCGAGCGTGTTCGCTTAATACATTGTAGAGGCTAAACTGGACAAGTTAACCCCTGTCGAATCTTACCCTACATTTACCCCGACTCCAATGCACCGTCTGGGGCCCCAACTTCTACTAGGGCTGAGCTGGCTGAATAGTTCATTTAAAATACGTGACGATCTTGGAAGAGTGAGAGCTAATGGATCGCCATTCTCTTAGTCCCCTTTTTCATTATCATCTCCTCGTTTCTTTCAGTAGATGGCCTAATTCACGCAGGTCAAAAGTAAGGGCTGGCACTATGTGCAGCGCATGAATCTGAGTTCTAATATATCTCACCGGATGAATGAAAAAGTGCAATTAAATCAATCTAATTTGGACTACGCCCTTTGCGCCTATTCCCCTCAGAATAAAGGCCGATATGTGCCCTTGAATTAAGAGACGCCTTGTATTTTGCGGACTAGTTCTATTGTCAAGCTCATAGTAATCAGCTGCCATTCCGTTACGGCATCATTGGAAATATGCAGTCATTGATTTTCTAATTCGCCTAGCACTTATGCAAATCTGTTCCTCCCTCTATTGCTGTTGACGTCGTAGATGATCATCTACTAAACTGCCACCAATCGAAATTGAACAGATACCCGGTAGTGTCGCCAGTGAAAACGAAGAACAAATCGTGAGTAGAGGTACTGTTACTGACGGGGCATTCCACATTTTCCCACACCTGCCAGCCTCCTGTGGGGGGAACAGAGCAGATACCGACGACCGGCCCATCCTTGCTATCCAGGTGCAGCTCGAGATCTCCACCATTGCCCGCAGATGCAACTCGAGCAGTGAAACTTGAGGCTCCTTCACCAAATGCAACGCCTCGCACCTTGATATAGTCCCCGTTGTCAATATACGCAACATTAAAGCCCCCTTCACTGCAGGCTTCCACCTCGATACCATCGGACCACGCAATCGTTTCGGCTTCTTGGCGGCGGTATGGGTTGAGGGTTCCAATCTGTGCTGGACCAGCGGCTGTCATGCTCAATTCGGGAATGGTACCGTCGGCATTGTACGTGAATTCTTCGACAGCCACGGACCTTGTGAAGCCGCTGCCGCCGGGCAGAGCCCCATTGTGGTAGAAGAAGTATGATCGCCCCTCGAATTCGATAATGCCGGGGTGATTGGTGAAGCTCGCGCCTTGTGATGACATGATAATACCTCGATAAGTCCAGGGTCCTGTAGGGCTAGAGGCAGTGGAGTATCGAATATTCTCGGGACAGCATGTAGCAGCATAGATCATATAATAGATTTCCTCACGCTTGTAGAGCCAGGGCCCTTCCTCAAACGCGGTTCCTCTGTCAGATGAATCGTCATCTCGGCTGCCGAATCCTTCTACGGTAAGCTCGACCTGGCTGATGTTGCCGCTATAGGAGATCATATCCTCGTTCATCTCCACATACCATAGACTAGGGTTACCCCAGTACAAATAGGCTTGACCGTCATCGTCAATATAGACCGTAGGGTCGATTTCGCCGTTTTCAACCAGAGGAAACCCTAGTGCATCAGTGTACGGGCCAGTGATGTTATCACTGATACCGACCCCGATGGCCATGGCACCACTGGTGCCATGGCGCACTGGTGCGTAAAAATAGAACTTGTCATTGCGAGCAACAACTTGCCCGGCCCATGCATTGTCGTCTGCCCAGGAAAAGGCTGTTAGGTCCATCGGCGACCCGTGGTGCTGCCAGTTCACCATATCCACTGACGAGAAAAGCCGCCAATCGCGCATAGTATACGAGGTCGAGTTATCTTCATCATGTCCGGTAAACACATAGACGCGGCCATCGTGGACCAGGGGTGCCGGGTCTGCAGTATAGATGTTCTGGACGATTGGATTGTCGGCTCCAGTAAGCCCAATGCAGGTAATGAGTCCTAGAAGCAGAAGGGAAGGGCTCAACGTCACGCTGCCGAGTGCCATTAAGATATTTTTGAAGTCGAGTTTGTCAACTCTTCGACAAGATAGGGTAAAATGGCTAACAAAGCTGAATCAAGAAGTCTCCGAGGATTTGAGTGGCATAAAAGAAGTATTCCCAGCTGGAATTTAACCTGCTTTTATAAACAGCACTTTCACCCGTCGAACCTCCTTTTTATACCGGAGTCTCACTTATTTCTATGTATTAGGCTAAAAAGTAAAGGCTGCAGTATAGGTACAGTAGTTCCCCGTAACTTCTACTGGGGCGGCCGGACCGGCCGAACAAAAGCAGGCTTTCCCAAGCCGCCAAGTAGTGAATACAGTGGAGATGGTTAACCGAGGTTGGCGTATAGTAGAAGGTATTTGGAGAACATATCGCTAAGCCAAAAAGGCGTCATGACTGCCCAAATTAGTCTTAAGACATATTGACAAGCTGACAGAAGGTAACAATGGCTGACGAACCCCACATTCTTGGCACGGCCGGGATTTCCTCCACATTCCTTATAGGGTTCGGTCAGACAGTCTCCTTGGACAGGCCGGCTGCTGGAATACAATCGGCTATATAATCGACCAATCAGCCTAACGAGTTTGTAACAACTATAGAGGCGGTCTCTTCCGCTGAAACAGGGGTACTAAATGCCGGCTCGTGCATAGTAAATACGAATGCAAGGCGAGGGTGGATAAATAGGACGGAATCTCGCTTAAATAAAGAAAGAAAAGAACCGATTTCTTAAGAATGAAACGCTTGGTGCAGGGATCTGCTAGGTGATCCTCAATTAAGCGTCATACTAATATGTACGGCTGTACAGAAATCCTCTGACCCAACGCCCTATGTTAGGGGGCAGGTCCAGGACCGTACATTGCAGGACAATATTTTAGAAGAGAGTGAGAGTTGAATAGACGCGTAGTCTAGTTTTACACTATCTTCAGAGAAGCTATAGTCCGGTGGACAGTTACTTCCGGCTAATGTTCATGGAATTCGTTGGACCATTCCTTTATATGCAGTCAATGCCATACATTATTTTGTCGAATTCACGGCCCATGGTATTTTGTCTGAAAAGAAAGGCCAGCTTAATGTACTTTATCTAAATTATCCCTTACAAGCCGTACTAGGGTTATCTAAACAAGGCCGGCTCCCATTTAGCTTTCGTTTCTCGATCATTGAATCGTCCACAACGACAACCTTGACAACAATGCAACTCTTCAAGGTGAGCTGGCCTGCTGTTATACGGAGTATCCATGCTTTGATTAGTGACAGCTGCGTTGCCAAATGTGCGCCTCCATCAACCTATATTTGGACACCAAATGGCGCGCTGGCGAATCCAAGAGCCGGATGGTCAGCATAAAGGACTTCATCCGTATTATCTTCACGAGACCCGAGTCCATACTGTCAAAGACCAATACGAGTGCCTGATAGATATCTGGGCAACTGAATCACAGGGCCGGCGTTTCCGCTCACTTACTGCCAGCAGGCTTGGCGGTTCGTGGTCAACGCAGGCTGTAAGTGAGATCAGCCCCTTTGCTATAAACGCAAATAGCGGGACAACCTGGGCCAACGACATTCGCTTCAATCCTGAGCAGACAGTAATTACTGATCCAGGAAACCTGCAATTCCTCTAATGAGGAGGAAACCCGAACGCCGGTGGCAATCACAACGTTCTACCACATCATAATACAGAGACCGGATGTCCTCAGTCTGATAAATTGAAAGGGTTATATACGGCGGGAAAAACCGGGCTGGAAGACAAAACTATGAAGATTGCGAGATAATGACAAAGGTTTGGATTATGCGCGAGTGCCTTTTGACTCAAGATGTACACCAGCGGATCAAGATAATATACAGCAGAATGGTAACACTCTACTGCTGATTTGGATGTAAATGGCATTTCACGTATCTGTTGCATAATAATAATCATTGAATCGCTTCTCCTTCGGACCCAGGGCCACCTGGCCACCACACTGTCCATGGAGAAAAGTCGTGCAGAGCCGGTGGACCCTACCGGGTGACAAGTCTCTAGCTAGGGTATAAGTATCCGCTTTAGGTACATGCCTCGTAATACCGAATGCTATCATATGCCTCACAGTTCTGGTTCACCTGTTCACAAGCCAGTCTAGTTACTAACACATCTTTCATCTTATACTAAGATGATTAAAGGATTGCCCTAGAACCAAGTTGCAATCCAGATATGCTGCATGTCCAGAGCTAACGCAATGTCACGAAGCTGGCATAGCTATCCCTGTTTCTCGGCCGCCGGCTATAAGAAAGAGCCATGTTTACTGACTGCCTGAGGATATCGCCTTCATTGAGGGTTCTAACCGAGTCCAAATTCAAGTTTGGCTGATCCACGGCCAGCTCCTTCGCCTCGATTGATAGGACGTGCGGAGCAGATAAGTTTGAGCCTTCTAACTAAGCTTGCTTTATGTCGAACTTCTTATTCAAATGCCCAGCTCTGATGCTTGCTTATGAGGCCCTCTACGGCTAAGCCTTAGTCTCTTATACAATCTGTTCTTCTTTACGGATGATCGCCGGTACAGGTAATGGCGGTAACAGACAACAAAAGACTGTATTCAATTACAGTATATCGTATACTGCATACAAGTTAGTCATTGCCATGTCCATTAGGAGTATTCTAGCATTAGCAAGAGAATAGTGCATCTCACAAGTTCTAATAGAATTCAATGATTAATCCCCGCTCTCGACTTCTTTGTATGGTCACAATGTCGCTGGATAGATGCCTTGAGGTCAGCAAGGAACTCTTTGAATGGGTCATCTCTGGTGAGTACAGCAGTAACTGACAGTAGTCAACTATCACGTCCTTCGCGTCCTTTGCTAGGTATTTGCTGGGCATTTGCTCACTCATTTGGCGAAGCAAGTACCTCGTCCACCATGACTTCCGCTCTGTCTCCCACAAACTACAGTAAGTATAAGTATAAGCAGACCGCTATGTGCATGCACGCGTGACTTTTATTCTGATAATAGCCTTTTCATCCTTAGTAGCGGCTTTCCTTTAGTTATTTGGCAGCTCACCATCAGAAACTGTGATATACATAGGTAGTAATAATTCTAGTGGCTGAATTGTGATTATCTAACTTTATATAGGCTTCCATATTTTTGTCGTTAATAGTCTCGGTGATAAAGGCATAGTTAATCTCATGGTTAATTCAAGCAAAGGGCGTCACCAGCTTTACATGTATTAATCGCTTACTAGTTACATAAGTGTAAACCAGGTTACAGGTCAGCCCCTTAAGGCCTTAAACTACGCATCCTCCCCGTAAGAGTTTTCAGTCCATCGTACCCCAACGCAACTTCCGGGAATAATGGTCGAATACGAGTTTGGCGGACCGTGAGCAACTTCCTCCTGCTTTTGACTCCTTCTTACGCTCTCATAGTCTCGGTGCCGCGGCCATCACGTTTGGCCTGCCTGTGCTGCTCTATGCGTTTGCATTCACTTGCAACGATGTTTCGGGCTGTCCGATCCCCACTCTCCTGCAGTCTCGCGACCTCGCCTGGGAAAACATCAAGGCAGACGCCGGTCTACTGAATGCCAGTCTGGCAGATTTTCTTAGCTGGGAAGTGATGCTGGTTACTGTCGCCTACTATGTGTTCGGGTTACTTCTTTGGAGGATTCTCCCTACGAAAGAAATGCACGGCACGAAGCTAGTGCACCATGATCGCCCACTTTTGTATCGGTTCAATGGTACTTGAATCCTTAACCTCTTTGGGTGTTTAATCCAGACTAATTTTGGTTCTAGCGTTCTGGGCGAGTGCGGTTACTCTCTCAATCTGCGCGGTAGGCACTTACCTCTACGGCGCTGAGTTCACCGTCTGGACTTATATTACCAACAACTACATCCATCTCCTGACGGCAAACATTCTTATTTCATACGCTCTCTCTGCTTTTCTCTACGTCAACAGTTTCACTGTTGACACGAAGTATCCCAATTGCGACCTTCGACAGCTCGCTGCCGGCGGGACGACAGGCAACTTCATTTATGATTTCTACATCGGCCGCGAGCTCAATCCTCGGGTCACCCTGCCTTTGTTTGGACAAGTCGATATCAAGACCTGGTGCGAAGTCTGTCCCGGGCTGACTGGGTGGATCCTGCTCGACCTGGCTTTCGTCGCGCAACAGTACCGCAACTACGGGTATATCTCTGACAGTATTGTCTTTACGACTGCCGTGCAGGCATACTATGTCCTCAGCAGTCAGTATAACGAGCCTGCCATTTTGACTATGATGGATATAACCACAGATGGGATGGGCTTTATGCTTTCATTCGGTGACCTGGTTTGGGTCCCGTTTCTTTACTCCACCCAGGCTCGTTATCTCGCTGCCTTCCCCGTGCATCTTGGTTGGCCAAAAATTCTCACCATTGGTGCTGTATTTGTACTTGGCATCTATATCTTCAAAGCCGCGAACAACCAGAAACACCTATTTCGCATGCAGCCAGACCACCCAGCCGTCCGCGGTTTAAGCTCAATCAAGACAAAGCGCGGCACTCGGCTTCTCACAGCTGGCTGGTGGGGTCTTTCCAGGCACATCAACTACTTCGGCGACTGGCTGCAGGCCTTGCCCTTTAGTCTGCCCACGGGGCTTGCGGGATATGTGATTCTTCCGGCGGGGGCTACATTGGCCTCAGCCGATATCTCTAAGTCCAATGCTAGCACTATGCTAGATGGGCGAGTAGCGGTCCAAGGACCTGCAGCCGGCTGGGGGATGATTTTCACGTACTTTTATGTGGTGTACTTTGGGGTCTTACTCATCCATCGCGAACGCCGGGATGATGCCATGTGCGCAAAGAAATACGGCGAGGACTGGGAGGCGTACAAGCGGGCAGTGAGATGGAGAATCTTGCCCTGGGTCTATTAAATAGCTCGTCGGAAAGCAGGAGAACATAAGAGAGCCCAGGCAGGTATGTCTCAGTGAAGATGTTTGGAATTAGTATTAGGTTGTCAGGAACGCGGTTTTGGTTAGAATGTAAAGAGAGCAAATACATTTCTCTAATCATCATCTTTGTAAAATAGACCATGGTGTGTATTGAGCACCAAAGCATGAACCCTATTGTGCTACATACATGATAACGCCTCTAGCAGTTGTGTTTCCGTCACAAAGTATAAACCCACCCAGCGGTATCCTTTCACACTTGAAGTCTGATATTGTATCTACGCTATTGCTAACCCAATGACCCCTTTCCCTGCATCATGTCCAATTTCAGCCTCAAGGTGCAATTTCTTGCTGTAAAAAAGGGTGGTTTTCCTTGCCATTTGCACAGCTTCTCAAAGTGGTAAAGGTGAGCAATAGGATTACTAGGAAGCTGCCATATTACGCTAGGGATATTATGCAGATTTCGAAACTTCCTTTCTCGCTGACGAGAATTGTGCGATGTCTGGACAGCAGAGGAAATCGTGCCTCCAACTATTGATGGTGGGGCGTACGAGTTGAAAATTAAGCTTAAAAAGAGCACGCTCTGGATCAAACCGCTTAGACCTTGAGCTTGCAAAACAGCTGCAGATATTCTCTGAAGTAAATAATCTAACCCGTGCATCTGGATATGGCGACAGAAAGTCTTCTTAGGATTACGGCATGACCGCGAATTTCTATGGTTGATATTGTGCCGTCATCGAGCCAATGAGGAAGCCCAAACTTCTTAGTCATATCTGGCTACGACGAACATAAATAGTTAGTTCTCGCCATGGCACAGCGTGCTGTAACGGGCTCAGGGACTCGTTCACTTCAAGCAGCTATATATGTATTCCAGAGGCTGGCAGAAGATGATGGATAAAACATACGGGGTTGGCAGCAAGGCAGAGCACATATAGGAGACGGAAAGCCCGACTGCACAGTCGTGGCGTAGCGAGATCGACCTACTAATCTGGTGTATTGCATCTTCAGCAACCCTGCCACACCATGGCTACACCAACACAGACAAGCCGGTCAATGACAATTCTGTAAGACCCCTTCAGTCAAACGAATCCAACTGGCTTCCCCTCACTGAAGGTGCCGAGAAGAGGCGGCCAGAGTCATGGTATTTCAGCGAGAAGACGGCCACGCTGACGCTCCAAGATAAGCGGGAATTGCCGCGTGATAGTCGCTCATTAACCATAATGATCAGCCTGCGTTGGGTTGCAATGTAAGTATTTTGTACGACTGTAAGTCATTTCTGGGCCCGTCGTTACAGGCCCAGCCGATGGCCTTTATGATCGAAACTCTACCTGCCCACTGCATAGAGCCAACGCTCAACCAGGACAACAAATGACTATTCAGGTACTGTCTCTTATACACATCTAGATGTGTATAAGAGACAGGGGGGGGGGAAGGCCTTTGGCGGTTCTCGCTGACACAAACCTTCAAGCACGGAGAGTGGTGGCCGAAGACACAATCTTTAGCTGGTGCTCAACAGCAGAATGTCAAAGGGGACAAATCTAAGTCCCCAGAGCATGGCTGTCGATTATGACCTGCAACGACTGTCAAGCTCGTACTTGGCTCAGAAATCAACATTCATAGCACGAAGATATAGCACGCTACGACTTAATCATCCAGAGGGAGTCACTGAGCTGAATTAAGCGGACGGCACCGGAATATTGGTATCAGATTGAGAGCTGCAAGAGCTAGTGATCCTCACTGTTCAAGATCCCATCTGAGATCTTATCAAGGATCTAGCCAAGGTTTTAGACACTGGGAGTAAAAGAGACAGGACAGAAGTGGAAGCAAGAGAAGGAAGACGCTAAACGAGGGACTCGTGGCAAAAGCTGCTGACCACTTGAGGAACACCGTGAAGAGAGACTTAGATACTCAACATGAGTAAGGCGTCCCGGGGCAAGATGCGGTTATCCCGTGTTATGGACACAAGTTGCGTGCATATATATCTGATTTTGTGTATCGAGCTTCCTGCCATACTGAATAGAAAGTTAGCTTGTGTCAATGCCCAGGCACCATTGAGGGTTGCAAGAATAAGTAATGCATGAATAAGTAATGCTGATTGAACTGTAGAAATGGATTCTTTCACGTTGTCAGAGAGTGTGGAAAGGAGTATGAGGAACTGACTAGCGGTATTACGGGTGATAAATAATTGGCCACCACAGGGGACGGATATCCACATAGAGTATTCATTTGTGTACCCCATAGAGCGCGGTTCATGGACCAGGGTGCAGGGCCAGGGCTGAGTAAGGTTCATCCTTCATCCTTTATACATAGCAGGTAGGGAGGCTAGGTGAACGGACACGCCCGCCACCATCAACGGGACGGCAGACAGCCTATCGTCGCCCGCGAAGCAAAGATATGTCGCCTTAGTATAACACCAGGCAGCCAATAGGAGTCTCCGAAAATGAACTCTTTTCCATAAATTGCGACTCCGGATCGATAACAGGGCTGCAGGATGTGATTCAGCTGTGATAAGATGGTGAGGTGACGAGTAGAAGCCCGAGTGAAGCGGCCAAAGCTCCCCAAAGGCGGTGAGTTGTCATTCGAAAGTCACGGGGTTCGGAGGCCCAAGGCGCTTTTCAGCTGAGACCCCTTGACGATGCGTCCAATCGTCTGTTGAGTAATCATCTGGTGTCTCTCGTCAGACTATCGACAGTCTAAATTTATTTCAGCTGCTGGCTTCGAAGCTTGCCACTGTTCCGTCTCCTCTTGCTTGGACTCGACTTCATCTAGTTTGCCTTCGGGAATGGAGTCTGGACTGGTGATCCCGCCACTGCTGCACAGACGCGCAGACGGGGAGCAAATCAAGGCCAGTTCTGAGGAAAAGCAAATGAAAAAGACCCGAAACTAACGAAGAAAAAGAAAAACAGCACAAGTGGAGGTAATGGGTCTGCCACCACGATGGGTTTCTCTTGCGAACCCGGGAACTCGGGTTCACTCTCTCATCCCAGCGGGCTGGTTCAGCGTATCATAAGGACTCTAGGTGGCGCCCAGGACCGAGACGTATATTAATAAGGAGCCAACATGACTGTGACACGGCCCACGGCCAGGTTCCTTTCTCGAGGTTTCGTCACATTTCGCGGCCTGGCTCGAGATAGGATTCTGCGACTTGTTTGTGGTTCGCAACCACCCACGTCCGTTTTCGGCGACTTCAACACCACGATCCCGGGTTTGAGCAGTTCATGACGTTATTTTCTTTTTCTTTCCTTAGATTTCTTCATCAGTCACCTGGCTCAGATTCGACTTCGGACTCACTAATTGCGGGCTCCTGCCTTGCCAAAAGAACCATCACGTCGCTGACGCAGGACGCCACAATATACTGACGACTCCGAGTGGAGGATTATTGTTGGGACTCCCTTACTTCGCGCGGCGCGCGCAAGGAAAAGGTCGTCGGCAAACCGCCCTGTCCTTCCTTCTTGTTAGTCCTCGCGGCATCGCTCAGTCAATTTTGGACAGTTCAGGCGTTTTGCATTGGACCTGCGGTTCTTGGGGTAACAGGAGCACAAGTCACAAGGGCAGGGGCAATTTTTTGATGCGCTCAGCCATTTAATATACTCGGCCACCGAGAAGCAAGCACAGAAGTAGAGGAGAGACCCGCGCACGACGGAACTGCGAGCTTGTCTTTAGAGGAGTCAAGATGCCTCCCAGTGGCTCGTCGTTTACAGCATTGAATTTGCCGGCAGACTTCACGCTTCCGCAATGCATGGAATATTTCACCCTGACAGCAGGGCCGAATACCGACCTCTGGAGAAAACCTCCCAACGGGGATACTTCGACAGCGCCTATTGTGTTTACGTCATTACGAAATCCGTTCCTAGTTGCCGAAGTCACGGTGATGGCGGACTTTGAGATGGAATGGGATCAGGGAGGGTTGGTCATTTTCGCCGGGGGCTCGCCCCAGTCTATTTCGTCAGGTGCACCGCCGTTGGTGCGGACGCGCCGTTTTGGAGGTGCGTCGCCGAATTCCCAGCCGTGTAAGTGGGTCAAGGCAGGCATGGAATTTGCATCTGGCACGGTCAACGTTTCATCTGTCAGCGCAACGGCAGACGGAGCTGACTGGTCCCTCGCGCCGCTCAGCGTCACAGATCGAGGGCCGTCTGCCATCCATTCTGTGCGCCTCAAGCTCGAACGCGTCGGCCATTCACTCTGGGTTTGGTATCAGGTCCCTTCGGTCTCGCCGTATGCGATGACACCGGGTCAAGTGGCCGAAACGTGGAAGAAAGTGCGCGAGGTTACTTGGTTCTTCTATGGAGTCGAGGACAAATTCATATATGTGGGAGTGTATGCGAGCCGGCCGGCAAATATTCAGAGAAGCAGTACGGTCTGGGGTAGGACGCATAGAACAGGGTCGAGCTCCAGTGCGTCTGCTACTGGCGACCACTTGGTCGTGGAGTTTGAAGATCTGGAGATTTTATGATTTCATTTTCTTTTACTGCTTCTTTCCCATCCTTACGTTCTACATTTGATTCCCCATACACTTAACGTCTTCCTTACTCCTTATTTGTTCTTACTCCGAGTATTGTCATTTCCTTTTGTATCATGACTTGCACATTATTACATCTCATTCTCGTTCCCCTTGCGGGTTTCTTCTCCATGTTGCAGCCTCGACTGTACCTTGTGGTAAGCCTCTTTGTCCCGCGATAATAGTTTTTGCGGACTTGCGAGGTACTACTTTCATTAAATCATCCAATCGTTTTATTACCTTGAATCTTCCTTTATGGGATTTAAGTACTACTACATAACTTATTGGTCTTAGCTACAAGCAAGCACTGCTTAGGAGTTTGACTATTCAGGTATTGTGTACTAAGGGAGTGCTTATTATGCAAGCAATTTAAGACCGTCACACCCCAGCTTTGTTCCTCGATTACTTGAATACAGGCTGGAGCCCATGAATTGGGCCGCATGAGCCAACAGTACAATCTCAACCGTCTCTATGTATTTGTATACAACATCAATTCCCATCCCGCCATCTGGATTATGAGCAGCGCTGGATAATTATACCGTGCAGAAAACTATAATCAGCACCTGCCTGACCTGGACGTTGCCGCTTTAAGAGGGAGAGGCAGGTGAGTCAGGTGATCTGCTTGCCCTCAAAGGATGTTTAGCTGAAGATAATTTAGTCTTCATATCCATACTCATCTTATATTCTATCATCTTTTTCTGCCAGGGATTATTATTCTAGCTTTTTTAAGAAGAGAATTAAGATACTTTATAAGCAATATTAATAGGCTTGACTTAAAAGGACTCAAGTATATAAATACAGATCCGACGAAAATGGGCCCAGGTGAGAAAACGAATGAATCGTCAGCTTATGGCGAAAACCCCGAGTCTTGAAGCACAGTGAGGCTACTTTTGGGTTCAAGCATGCAGAGTTCGGGAAGGACAAAGCTACACGTGATGAAGAATACATCATTCCATTAAGAATAATCTAGCCTTCGCAACCGCTCTTGTTCCATGCTCTCAAGTCTTATAGATAGAGGTTTTATATCACACCAGCATTTTATGTAGTAGTCCATTCAATTTATGCATGCGGGTTTAGGTAGGAACAAATGAGATGTCTAGATGACAGCATAGTCGTTGCCCCCCTGACTCTGAAAGTATGGGCCTATTCCTGGACCTGGTCCCACCAGTGGCGGCAGTGATGGAATGGCTTCCAGATGCACCATCCGGCATACTGTTTGTCGATGATCTCTCGTTGGACATCATCCCATCTGCTATATAGTCGTCATCGACTCTCCGTTTCCTTCCCTTGCTGCCATCAGCCCCATCCTGAATGGATCCCGCTGGATCCCGCTGAATCCCGCCAATTAAATAACCCGCTATTTCCACGTTGACGAAAACCGTGTGTCGGCGGTCTCAAGCACTTCTTTAAGATAAGTGTTGTGAATGCTCAAAGGGAAAGGGGGCAGAAGGAAACTGTATCAACTACACGGACGTAGCCTACTAAGGATCGGATGCCATATGACGATTGATTGTCTATCTTGTTGACGATAGATCTCTTCTGTCTTCAATGTGTCTTGTACGATACCTTCAGGGGTCAGATCCTCAGGGGTTGGAGATCGCGCCCAAGACTGTCGGGGCATACTGCCCTCCGGTACCGCCTGCCCCTGGGGTTCGACCTCGATTAGTCATCATTTAGTAAGCTAGTTGTTTAGATAGGCTGGCCATACCGGCCACCCAATAGGAGAACAATCCATCTCTTCCCACAAAGACACGATGTCACGTGGCGTAAGCCGGCACATACATGACATTTCCATAACAATAAGGATCACAGGGAAATATCTCCAGCGAGACTCCAATGTCATATATCGATATCAACTTAATGAGGAGTCAGATTTTCGGAAGTTGTTTACAGCTTCTGCGATCTGTGAGAGCTCCCTGCGTGAGGATTTCTTAAGTCGAGCAGGAGGACATTCCATGATAGTTCATGTGGTCGCCGTCAACAAGAGTGCTATGATTGACTGCTGTACTTTCAAGTGTCTTGATCTCTAATCTTTGTGACTACAACTAAGCCAGTTCTTGGCTAAATTATTTCATCTAACACTACTTATTACTTTTATTATATATACTCACTCAGTATATCTTTCTCTGAAACTGTCTAGCGAGCAAAAAGCTCTATATTTCTATAGCTATGGACTGTGCATTCTTGCCACATCGATTCCATTAGAGCCCAGATACAGCCATCATAGACAGCCTTTCCTGCTAGAGAGACGCTTTCCTTTGATATCCCAAATCTGAATATGTTCAACGAGCTCATTAGCACAATGTCGCATCATATCTGCACTCAATCCCTACCGGGATCTTGGGCTGAGTTACACCCCTACCACCTCCGTGATCTTCAACCCAACCATCGCACCTGTCCCAACAACCGCAGCGCCAGCTGCTATACCCGCCGCAACGTTTGATACACCAGCCGTCCCTTGCTGTGAATGCTCACCACCAACATTAAAACACTCCGCCCAGCTCTCAGGCGCAGGAGCCTCTGGGAACGTACTAGTACCAACGAACAAACTATCCCTGAGCAAATTCGAAACCATATACGCCTGCGGAATTGGGATAGAATCAATAGTCGGCTTGTGGAATATTTTAGAGAGAATCTGGTATGCACGAGGGATATTGAGACTCTTGCTGTCTGTCCGGAGACACCCATTAAATATCTTGCGGGCAATATGCGCTACCATTGTTACTCGGCCCACGTGGATGGGTTGGCCAAAATTTAGCGTGTTGTCGGCTTTATCTGCGCCCCCAGCTGTAGGAGAGGTGGACGGCAAACGGTAGGAGGTGCATTTGGAGCAGTAGATGACATTATTCCCACCTATTCGACATCACTGTTAGTCGGGTGAAAACTCTCTGAAACTCTTAAAATCTAGGAAACGGGAGATGGTGTGAAGTAAAGTAGACGTACAATGCCACAATGCATCACATTTATGCCCAACAAGTCCATCCAACGACGGCCTCAGATACATCAACCAGCGGTCTGAGCCCCAAGTGCCCGACTCCCTAACATCCTTATCCACCCAGAACCGGAAGAACGTACTAGACCCACTATTCCTCGTCACGATGATTGAATCATGCATGGCATTCCTTAACACCGAAACACTATTCACCAATGGCGAGCTTGGGGAAGGGAGACCTATGTCCTTCATGATCCTCTCCACGAGCTCGTTCTCGATAAATCTGCCATAGTTGGAATAGGAGATCCGGCCGAGCACTTGGCGGGCTTGGCTCTTCTTGATTATTAGAGTGGGCGTTTTGTGTAGTAGCACTGCGCCTTCGATTGTGAAGAGGTAGTATTCTTGTGTTGCTGCATCGTAGAAGACGGGGAGTTGTTTGCCGTCTCTGTTTGTATAGACGGACACTGGGTTTTTCAGGTCCCAGGGTTGGATGTCCCTAAACTGCGGCCGAGAGGCGCACTCGTCAACGTCCATACTTATTGGAATCACGCTGAAAGCCGACGAGGCTCTGGGGGAGGGGTTGTCGCTGGCGAGTGTGAGGTTTAATGGCACCGGCCCGCTTGCCGACATCGGGAGGAGAATCGGGGAGGCCACCGAGCCCATCGCACGAATCTGAGGCATCGGTTGAGGTGCCTCTTGGGGGTGCATTGCGTTGTACATCCTGACCACTAGCTACAACCAGAGGACTGTCTATTCGATGATTTCAGGCGGGTTTCCATGGCTTCACAGTTTTGACTACGGAGGAGGGAGCTCCTCTTAATTTGAGCCTCATCCTGGGCAGTTCTTGGAGAGCCACACTGATTTCGGTTAGCGGCTAGCATTGCAAAACTCGAACACGAGGACGATCACTCACGCTGTCCAATGATTGGGCACAAGATATTTGCGCGATTCAGGAATACGAGGTCTCCTAAGAGTAGCCAGCTATCAAACGCGCCTGACCAAGTCTCGGCAGGTTCCAAGCCTCAATCCAAAGAAAACAAGGCGTGGGTTTGATACATGAGTCACTGAGCCGTCTGTTGTCGCAATATTCAATTGTTATCTAGGCAATCGCTTTTATCAAAGACCTCAGTCAGGAGATGCGGCATCTTAATAAACTGAGAAATACATGGGCGCCGTGAGAAGAAAAGAAGGAAAGTGGAGGGAAAGTGCGTGGTTCAAATATGGAGATCAAGCTTAAATACACCGGAGTAGGTACAACGGCAGCGTGGAGGCGGAAAGGGCTGGCACAAAAAGCGCCAAAGATCCACAAGGTCTACGCTATACTAGAGGCGGTTAGCGCTATTCTGCAAGGAGAAGTGGGATACCCGTGACAGGCGGACGGTACAATGGGGAATGGGGCCGATCCGGCGCCCCGCTATCATTGTTATCCACCATTAGATTAAGGGTCTTGATCCTTTGGTACTATAAGACTGTCTCTTAGTATTTCTTTATACCTTTTGCCTGAATGCATATCTTGTTGGTCTCTACGGGTGTCACCAACGCGTTGAACCCTTGATTCCCAGCGGCTGAGCTTTCAAGTATAAAGTATGCTGAATATGCCCTTTAGCAGCGTCACTTTATCTCTGTTTACTTGCGAGTTCCCCGGCGCAAAGACCAAGGCTGAGAAGCATTGTCGGAATCTTTGGACACTTTTTGATGTGGTGGGGTGCTGTGAATGCTGTGTGTACCGTTATTTGATTGAATTAAGTTAAGCTCAAGAGAGACGGCGAGTCGGAAAGGAAGCCTACAAATATGGTGGACCAGTCGATGAACCGCAAACCTTCACCAGGAACAAGGAGGTGAGGATGACCAGCGGACCGAGATTGGGAATATACGTTAGTGGACGTGGTGGACCGAGGGACCGATGAGTTTGCGTATATCTACTAGTTCCACAACGATTCATTCGATCAATATTATGAGTATGAATATGAGTTGTTGAAATTCATATCAATCATGAGGCTATAGCTGAGCTATAATTCAAAGATATATGATTGGTCATCCAATGCTACCCCGATCTGCAGGCAAATGCTCATATTGCCATATAGATCTAAGAAGCCTTGGCCTACCTCATCTCGCTACCGCAGAAGCTTTGACTAGTGCAATACTGCTTTCCAGTCGGTCAATCGAGTCGATTGTGGGCTTGGCCCGTCTCATGCGCTCGCTGTTCTCGGGTTCAATCTCATCATATGGGCGGTACAAACTGCTCTTCCTTGCACGGCCACCGGAGAGGACAGTCCAAACGGGCCGCAGAGTTGGAAGACAAGCCAGGATTACAGCCAAAGAGATCTCGATATTCGTCCAGAAGAAGACAGGGGAAGTGTAATCTACCGCGAGTGAGATCCAATGCATGCTACAGTGGCATTTAGAGAGGCAAGGGGACAAACAACGTACAAGTCATGTCGTTATAGTGTTCCCTGAACGTCGTTCCGACGTGGAAATACATGGCCATCCGCGTGATACTGATGACAACAATCCTAGAAAGCACACCGTCAATTTGACTCTCGTGAGGAAGGAGTGAGTGACGTACGTCGTGCCCAGCAAAAAGATGGCACCAATTCCCACCTTCTGTTTAAATGGCAACTTGAGCTGTGAGATCATTGGCATCGGCATGATGAGAATGATTAGGTCAACAACAACATCGGTGATACAGCCGGCATACCACATAGCCAGCCCGTTGATGCATTTGTTGCCGTAGAACGGTTCGACGAGTGGAGTGATGGGAAAGCAGGTGAATAGATTGCTAAAAAAGAAGGAGACTGTCCAGGCCGCTACGACAAAGAGCATAGCGTTGCAAAGATGACGAAACGGGCGCGAGACGGAGAAGATGCTTCGGATCAGTATAAGGATGGACGCCTTTGTGAGGCCCAGCCCGATAACGGCGAGCATCTGGCTGGCGAATTTGCACTGGCCTGGTCAGCAGCGTTATTTGAGGTTTGACGATCGTAGGGATGGATGCCTTCTCATAGATCAGAAAACGAGGGTCGTCGAGGATGGGCTGGTTGTTTTCGTCTGTCCGCTGATGCTGGCCTAGCTGACCGTCGATGGCGCCTATATTTAAATTATTTCCTACCCCAGCATTTGCCGGGATATCTCATGGCACTCACCTATAAGTTGTGTGATTGAGCACGCTATCGAGAATGTCTAGCAGATATCAGAGACCGTCAAATACCTCCCACCTGAACGCAAGCCTACCAGTGCCAAAAATATCAGAAAATCATCCCACTGCAAGCTCCGTCGCTGATGCCATTTTGCCCAAAATCGAAGACCGACAAATATACACGGAAAGATGAGGAAGGTGATCCCCAAAGCGATCATCAGCCCCTTGGAATATGAGTCGGTGGGCATCCTGGCGGTAGTGGTGGTGATAGAAACATCTACGGTCAGCGATGGATTAGTCTTACGGACATGAAGAGGAGGTGCAAAGACTAAGATTACCATATACTCTGCACCCTATTTTTATTCTGTACAGCCGCTGATGTTGGCGGAAGCGATTGACTGCGAAGGATGCTCTCCTGTCAGAAATGCAGAGCCCACTCCATTTGTATGGTACGTTACGAAACGTCCTTTTCCGTATACCGTACGCATTACGCAGCCTGCAGGGAAGAACCATGGATACTAAATTACTCGTGCGTCCCGCATGATTTTGTTGCCTTGGGTAGGGGTACACAGCAGAATTAGGGCCTGTAACGGTGCAACCAATCCAATCAAACCCGTAATCGAGGTTATGAGCGAGAGGGGCAGTCTCATCACGATGTGCCTCGGGCTCTGGACATCCTCTCGGCACGTTTTGTCTCTTATCGAAAGACAAGAATAGCAATGGTCTGCGGGCTCAACTCGTATTCAATCTCTGACGGGAAGAGTTGCACTTGGTCTGTATAAAAGCGCCCACCAAGCAAGGTTGGTCAGACACAGGACACAACATCATCCATCCTAGACATTATGATGGCGCCGTTCTTGACCGGCTACCTTTCACTTATCCTCACTCTTACTCTTTCTTTTTCTACCTTCCACGTCGGGGCTGCCGGTGGGTGGCCTGATGTGGTTGCACAAGAACTTGGGCCCCAGCTCTCTCCGCTAGCCTCAATTACTACCGAGCCTGAGGCTGTGGAGTCGAACTTTGAGCGTTGGAGCGCATACAGCGCGCCGCAGCCGGGGGTCGTGGTGTCGGTAGCCACTGAGGAGGACGTGGCAAAGACGGTATGGATTGATCTCTCCCGCTGATCTGCCAGCCTGATGGGGTGGGAAACGACCTGCACTGACTATAATGCACCCGTTCCGGGCAGGTGAAATTCTGCATCTCAAACTCTATCCGATTCTTGGCCCAGAACGGAGGTCATGGCTGGGCGGACACATTTGACTTGGGGCCCAATGGACGTGGGCTGCTTATTGACATCACGCATCTGAATGCGGTCGTTTTCAATGCCAACCGGACACAGGTTACTCTTGGCGGCGGGGTTTCCATTGGCGAAGCGGTTGCAGCAGCCGTGGAGCATAACGCTCTCATCCCTACCGGTAACTGCAACTGCGTCGGAACCCTAGGCGCCATCCTAGGCGGGGGATATGGGAACCTCCTTGGCATGGTCGGGTTCGGAGTCGATAATGTCTTGGAGATGAATGTAGTCCTTGCCGACGGAGAAGTGCATACAGTTACCCCTGGCCGTCAGGGTAGGGATCGTGATCTCTTCTGGGCCCTCCGCGGCGCGGGTCCTAACTACGGGATCGTCACTTCGGCAACCCTCAAGGCGTATCCCGTGGAGTCTGCAGCTAATACCACAGCATGGATGGGGCAGCTTGTGTTTAGCGGCGAACAGGTAGAGGCCGTTGTGCAGGCCGCCAACGAGTTGAATCTCAGGCCCGAGATGAACATCTTCTTATACTACATGACGGTGAACGGCACACAGCAACTCATCGCTACGCCGTTCTACTATGGCGATGACGGCGAGGCACGAGGGCGAGCAGCGTTTGAACCCCTTCTTGACATTGGTCCGATTGAGGACCGGACGGCTGAAGTGCCATATGCCCGCTGGAATGAGGGGTCAGATGGCTTCTGCACCAGCGGTGGGTACAAGCCGGCTTATTCTGCTGCCCTACGCAGGTTAGTGCCGGGAACCTGGAAGAGGGCGTGGGACGAGTATGTTGCCTTCACTGCCGTCGAAGAGACGCAGAACAGCGTTGTCATTATGGAAGCGTATTCGCTGGACAGGGCCCGTGCTTTACCGGATGACTCCGCCGCATTTCCTGGGCGGGGCAGGATCAACTTCCAGGCTGTGGCTATACCGTGGTATTATGATCCCGGGGTGGAAAATAGCGCGATAGCTTGGGGGGAGACAATGAGAGCTTTGTGGTGGGAGACTGATGGACTGGATAATCCAGCCGTGTAAGTTGCTCGCATAGATTCTTCCGCTCAGAACTAACAAAGACAGGTATGTCAACTTTGCTCATGGCGATGAGAACCTGACGACCATATACGGAGAAAACGTGGGACGACTGAGAGCCATCAAGGCCAAGGTGGACCCTGAGAATGTATTCAATCAATGGTTCAATCTCGGTACTGAACATCCATAGATAGATGAAGGATAGATGAGATAGTAGTCAAATTCACTATGCATCACCACGGCACAATCCCCTGAGGACCATACACCCTTCCAGGCTGTCCTTTCTCTCCTCTAACAACGGAAGCAATGATTTCCCCACCAACCTCTGGTTCAGCAGCGCCCATCTTCCTCAGCGCATCTGCGTCTCCAATGACCTCTGTCGCACTGAATCCAGGGTCAACTCCGAGTACTGTGATTTCCTTCAAACTAGCATGGTACTGCACAAGTAGCATATTTAGCGCCGCCTTGGTTACGCGATATTCCATCGCCCAGGTCCCTCCGTGCGGGGAGTTTGGGTCGGAATTATATTCCAGCGAGCTATTCGAGGAGCTGACTAGAACCAAGCGAGGGCTTGTCGACTTTCTGAGTAGTGGAAGAAGCTCTTCAGTAAGAGCGGCGACGCCGATCACATTGGTGTCCAACGATGCACGGAGAGCGGCGACAGAAGAAGTGGGATTGAGAAGGTAGATGGCGGCATTGTTGACGAGGATGTCGAGGCGGGAGAATGTGGATTCGATGTAGTTCTTTGCGGCGGTGATGGAGGATTTGTCGGTAACGTCAAGCTGAACTGTTGAGACGCTGCCCTTGATGTTGGGCAGGGCGCGGAGAGTGTCTGCGGCCTGGTCGGCTTTGGAGAGGTCACGGCTGCCGAGGATGATATGGTAATTTGTCAGATGGACTAGGCTCTTTGCTGCTTCAAATCCTAGGCCGCGGTTTGCGCCTGAATTGGTGAGTTTAGTGCTGTGATGGGAGGCAGGAAAGTACCTGAGATAAGGATGATGGTCTGCGAAGACATAATGCCACAACTTGAACTGTGATACAGTAGACAGGAATCGAAGATAGGAATCGAAGAGAGGTATCCCAGTTACTTAAGGACTGAAACAAAGCTGGCGCTCGGGCGGACTTTAGAAATAAGGCCGAGTGTTTCTTTTCTTTGTTGCTCAACCTTAGAATAACACTTCACTTCCTCTCCCTTTCCATCACCTTCGTTCATCAGCAGTCCTCATCGATTTCCATCATGACCATCCCCGAGTTCGACTACATCATTGTTGGAGGTGGACTGACTGGCTGCGTCGTTGCCTCTCGCCTCAAGCAGCAGAGTCCTTCCTTGAACGTGCTGCTCCTTGAAGCAGGCGTCGACCCCTCTGACAACCCCGACGTCAAGACCTACCCACCGCTTTTCTCTCTACTGGGCTCCGACATCGACTGGAAATATCCCACTACCCCCCAGCCAAACACCGGGAACAGGATTCACACCGTCCACGCTGGGAAGGCCCTCGGAGGTGGAACTACGATCAACTTTGGTGGCTGGAGTCGAGGAGACTCGGCCGACTACGATCTCTGGGCGAAAACAGTCGGAGACCAGCGATGGGGATACCAGGGCCTTCTGCCCTACTTTCGCCGGTCGGAGTCGTTCTTCGATCGTGCGGCCGACGCCCAGGAACATGGCTTTGAGGGCCCTGTGCGCGTATGCGCAGTGTCTGCAAGTGATCCCAACAGGCAATATCCGTTGCGAGGACCAGTCCGGGATGCGTGGATCGAGATTGGCGAGCAATATAACCCTGCACCCGGAACTGGCCGATTGTCCGGGGTGGTGGAATTCCTCGAGACCTGGCAGGGTGGAGAGCGTCAGGCAGCACACCAGGCCTACAGTCTTGATGGTGTACAATGTATCACCGGGGCGACAGTTCACAAGGTAGAGGTCAGTGGGCCGCAGAACAATGTGTCTGGCGTCCTCCTTGCAGATGGCCGTCGCTTTACAGCGCGAAAGGAAGTCATCCTAGCAGCTGGAGCACTGCGTACGCCCCAGCTTCTGATGCTGTCCGGAATCGGGCCCGGGGACACCCTGGCCAAACATGGGATTTCGTCTGTTGTTGAAGCTCCTGAGGTTGGCAGGAACCTCATCGACCATTTTGCGCTCTATCAGCTGTACAAGCTGCGCGAGCCAGAACGCGGCATTGCGCTTGGGAGCTCCAAGCTCTCTCACCCAGCTCTCACCCAAGGCTTCCCCGTTGATTGGGCTGTGAACCAGCGAGTCCCCCAGGATGTGCTTGACCCGGCCGTGCAAAAGGACAAAGAACGATTCGGTTCAAGCACTGATGAATCGGTTCTGATCCCGGGCCGACCTCTTGTTGAGACCTTGATTCTGTACGCCCCGATTGGCATGCCCACCGATGGCAGCCTCCTCATGACGTCGGTCATGCTCCTCTCTGCAACGTCTCGTGGCACCGTCAGTATCAACTCAGCCTCACCAACCGCCCCTCCCCTCGTCGACTCCAACTACTACGATACGGAAACCGACCGGGCAGTGCTTACTTACGGCAGTCGCCGTACAGCAAAAGCCCTGCTAGACACCTCAGCTCTCAGGGATTACGTCGACTGTGAGGTGCCCCCACCGGGCATGTCAGCTTTAACATCGCAATCCTCTGACGAGGAGTTCGACGCCCGTATTAGAGCTACGGGAATGGCCCACCACCATCCTGCGGGCACAGCCGCCATGGGTAAGGTTGTCGACACAGAGCTGCGCGTGATTGGGGTTCGGAATCTGCGGGTGGTGGACGCTAGCATCCTTCCCGTCAGCATAGGCGGTCATCCACAGGCGACTTTGTACGCCATTGCGGAGCAAGCTGCAGATCTTATCCTGCAGGGAGACGTGGAGAAAGCATAGCCAAGCTTGTTCCATTGCTGTCTGTGTACCCAGAGTATAAGCTGCATTTTAGCGTTTCGAAATGTTTGCTTGTGAGTGGGGTTCGGATGCTGATCAATACTGTAGGTTACACTTTACCCAGAGTATGAACTACCCGACAATTTTGGTTATGATTCAGAAGTGAATTGGTCTATAGTAATATGAACGTTTCGAATAGACAATCTTTGACCATAGTAATTCTCATACACGATACCTCGGGAGCATTATACGAGATTCACGCAGCTGCACAATACATTGAGAATCCGAACCACTCGCCAGGACTCTTTTGTCCTTCCTTGATCGCAATCTATTCCGACCAGCTGTTACGGACATAGTCATCGGCGTCCTGGACCCCTTCATCCCGTTGAACCTGCGGAGTGCGAACGACAGTTGCATCTGTCTCTAGACAACAGTCAGCCAGAAGCCATACGTTATGAAGAAAAATACAAGACGACGTGCCTGGTTCAAGTTTAGTCGGAAGAGCCGTGGCAATGGCAAAAAGAGACAGTAACATGGCTAGAGAGAGAGAGATGAGGCCTGAAGTATGCATGTTGACGGATGGACTTGAAGTCTGGCTAGAGTTTCGTGTAGTCGAGCAGAATCAGAGGCAATAGGACGTTGGCCCTGAGAAGTTCCTGTAGATGGGGCTGTGGGATGTACGCGGGCTCTTTCTTCAAATATGCCGGTCCATCGTCATTCTTAGCGGCTCCATCCCCTCTTCGGCCGAGGATGGGACATGGAGCTGAGTGCCAACCTTATCCTGCCTACATGTTACACAGAGTCAAGGGCCTTTCATTTGATTAGACCAGGCAATTGAGCCCCATAGGAGAGCGGGGTTGTGGTGTGCTGGCACAACGTCCCTACCCGGTTCCTCTGCAAGGACACTGCCCAAAGTCTGGCGTCCCACATACGGAACAGACCAGCTGTCAAGAGCACATTGACAGAGAGCAATAGCCAACTCTCTGTAAGCTGACACCGTCCGTAATACGCCCGTCGCGTCTATGAAGCGGTATCCCCTTGAGTGTGATGCTGGCCAATTCACTACCGTTCCACCATGCCTCAGGTATCCTCTAAAGCCTCGCAAGAAGCAGGACATGGTCTGCTGCATCACGGTGAGCTACAACCGTATTCAGACTGGCGATGGTTGCAGTCCCGCCCTCGTACAGGAATTGCTGTATACCTTGCCCAGATCACAGCGGTATTCAGCGTTGCTTTTGTTCTAGGGTTCTTCTACAGTGAAGTCAAGTCTGCACAAATTCAAACGCAGGATGGTCTTTTGCGTATGTCTGCATTACCATCCCTCGATGAGCGTGCGATAACTGGGAGACGTTCTAGGACCCCCTGGAACTACTGAGACCGAATTCTATCTCAACCTGACCTTCTCGCAACGCCCAACTCCGGAAGGAGAGAGGGCTTGGGCAGATCTTGTACCAAGCAAGTCTACACGGCCTCTTGCGATTTAGTATATTCTAACCTGCTCAATGGATCAAGTCGGCCGAGGCTTTGTCCACCACCCAGAAATTGCCCCCTTCATTGCAGGAATCACCGTCTTCCATCAACTCCATTGCTTGGTATGCTCCCATTCTCCTGTTTCAATCGTCGCTCTTCACGGTTACTGATCCATGACCAGCACGCAATCCTAGTGTCCTACCACTCCGCGCTCGACGCCGCGAACTTGCAGCGAAACATCACTCCCCCCGACGATTTCCTCAACGAGACAGGAACACGGATGGCCCCGAGCCATATTCGGCATTGCTTCGACTACATCCGGCAGACGATCATGTGCGCGGCCGATACAAACCTAGAGATTCTTGATTATGAAACACACAAGACGAGCGGATGGGGCCAGCCCCGGATATGTCGTGATTATGAAAGTGTGTTCAACTGGGCTGAGAAATGGGCGAACTCTTCAGATACAGGCCTTATCACATAGAGCTTTCGCACAGAATAGGAAATCAAAGAAGTGCTCAACCTCGCTAGTCCTGTTTCAGGATAGAATAATCACTCATATCCACCATCCTGCCCCTTGCCCAGGTATCCAAGGCCTCCCAATCCACACACTCGTGGTCACTATAGACCCTACTGTACGGAAGTCCGTCCTTCCACCGGAATGTTGCGAGCGTCGTGTCACCCCGGCACATGGCTGCTTCGCGCCAGTATTCAAGGCAGTGGTCGATATGAGTTTTTTCACGGACGAGTTCGTCAGCAGTGATGTTGGGCATGTAGTGCGATAGGTGAAGATAGCGACGCACTCGTTTCTACGCAAAGGTTTGGACTCAGTATCATTGTGACACAAGGTGAGAATATGCAAACATAGCCTAGGACGGATACGCACCACGCAGTGCAATTCATGGTAGACGGCCAACTCGGCGATATACCCAGACCCGTCTGCAAAGGGAATGCTGGTGTCTGGGAGGTTGGCGAGCTCTTCTGCACTAATCTTGGTGGTCATGGCTGGACATAGCCTCAATACAAACGAATTTCATATCAGATAATCAGATATGGACCTACGCTCAACTATATGTCTCCAAGCAGCATCAAACTCAGCACGAGGCTCCCCAGTGAATGGATTATGATCGATATCCCGCATGAGGCGCTTCTTCACGTAGGTGATGGCACCGTCGTCTTTGGCGGGTGCTGCCAGTGAGAATTACGATCAGTCTTGCTTCTGCCTGAGTAATCGGCGACACATACAGTATGATAACTGCGGTCGGGTACAGTCACTGCTCATCTGGCCTGAATACAGCCAGAGACCAAGGAAGACGATGTTGGATACAACGAGCAGGAAATAGGCGACATAATGGTAAGGCAAGCGCTCTGGCTGTCCTCCTGTCAATGGCAGGAGACTGTACCCTTTTTCTCTGCGGTTTCCTAGCATTGTTCGTCAAGAGAGGCATAGTGTTCAAAGAGATTCGTCATTCATGGTTTCTTTTGTCTTACTGAGAGTGCATCGGCTGCCTTTCCCAAACTAGGCAACCCGACCACTCTATGCAACTGGTCAGCATGGAGCAGGGATCAGCCCTGTGTCAATGCAGGATCATGTATTGTCACGGTATCAAACAGAACCTAACCGTACATTCAACACTGACATGACAGCTGTCTGGAAAGACAATTGTTCCCTGTGCAAAATACTCAACCCTCGACGTTTGTATTCCTCGCCGCCATGAGAGCACTATCCCATTACTCACTCAAAGTTCCCTTCGTTTCCCACCATCTCTCGCGACAATTCAGAACAACAGGCCTCAACGACCCTAAAAACGTCTGGAAACTCACCCAGCAAGACCAAGGCAGTTACTGGACCGGCTATCTCTCCACGCGGCCCAAGTATACAGATTCTTTCTACGACCTCATCTACATCTACCACACAACGCACTCACGAAACGAAGGCTCTCCTACTCCTACTCTGTCATTGGCTCACGATGTCGGTGCTGGACCGGGCCATGTCGCTGCAAAGCTGGCAACGAGGTTCTCGCATGTTGTTGTGAGCGATAACAACACCAGTCATCTCGAGTATGCGAAGCGGTTTCTCTCGCGAAGCAGTATCCCCCAGTCGAGCTTCTCCTATGTGTCCTCCAGAGCGGAAGAGCTCTGGCTGAAAGAGCCGGGCAAAGCAGGCTCCGCCGACCTGGTCGCCTGCGCTCTGACGGTTCCCCTCCTTGACACGCTCCCGGCCCTCCAGAGCTTCTATACCCTCCTCAGGCCCGGCGGAACCCTTGCAATCTGGTTCTACGGCCGCGCGCACTTTGCGGAGCCAGATTACGCTCGCACCTGTCAGCCACTCCTCGACGAGATTATCGACCACCACTACGCGGGTGTGATCCAGGGCCATGGCAGCGAACATCTTGCGCAGTGGAAGTGTGTTGCGGAGCGGATCGCTTGCTGGCTGGATTATATCCCGTTCTCAGAGACAGATTGGGCAAATGTGACGCGGTATAAATGGAATACCTCATGGGCAGGGCTGGGATTCTTTACCGAGAGGGCCTGTGGGTGCCCGCTAGATGAGCTGCCGAGGGAGATCAGGCAGGGGGAAATTGTGATTGAGCAGGAGGATAGAAAGATGTGGGAGATGAGCTGGGACATCAATGATCTCAGAGATTTCGTGAAGTATATCTTCCCCTTCGAGAGGGTGGATGACGAGCCGGTGAGGCCGTTGTGGGCGAGGTTGGAGAAAGAGGTTGGATCAGGCCAGCAAAGGCTGTTTTCATGGCCAGCAGTCTTGACTCTGGCAACAAAGAAGTAGGTAATGGCCGAGAGCCGAGAGGAACTCCTATGCCCAGGACTACTTGGGCCTACTGATTATGTCGCAGGCAGCAAAGATCTACCCTACACATACCCTGTGGCAATAACAAATAACATCAATCAAACTCGACATTACTCTAGCGAAGAAAATCTAAAGGCATGGACAAACTCGACCCTACCTTCCACCCTTTTTCGCATAATTCAATAGGATTTTATTTACGTCAGCTTTACACCCATCCACATCAGCTTCCAAAAGGATCCTTACTGGGCACGTCCCTCCTGGTCAGCTCTGTCTTATTGGAGCCCTGGATTATTGAAGCATCGGGCAATCACCCACACATCCAGCTCTTGCATCCCAGAGGAAGACTGTCTTGTCCTCGGAATCTGCATGGTCTGCTAGCGCTTCTATTCTAGCAAGAATGCAATGATATCCGCATGGCCTCGTTCGGGGATCAAGGTCAACGTTGAGCCCATAGCGCTGTACCAATTCGCTCAATTTGAGGAAAATTCTTGACTTCACCCGTAAAGACCTGCAATAGCAGCATATAGCCACTCCCGATCCGAGTCCATGGGGACATACCTTGGCTGGCACATCGTGCGGTAGTACATAACAGGGCGCATTTCCACAACTGCCGCAAGGAGATCATCCAACGAGCCGGTATGCTTGCTCTACTTGCCACGCGTCGGCTCTGGTGATTTGTGATCCATATAAATCACCACCTAACAACTTGATATCTAAAATAGTGGTAATTATATCTGTACAAAGCTCTAGAAAAATATCTTTATTCTGTTTTACAAAACCTGATTATGGCTGATAGTAGCTACTCTTCTATTAATCTCAAGCCTTATACGGACAAGATAACTAAGCTGTAACAACGGTCCAGCTTTATAGGTGCGGTCCAGCAGATCAGGCCGTAGGGTCTGAACATAGTGACCTTTTTGGCCCAGTTGGGAGATGCTTGCCTGGACACGTCTCTTACACATAGCCGCGTACGCTACATAGTGCATGATATGGGGTCAACTGCTAACAGGGTATATTAACTAGTACATATTAACTAGTGCAAACTCCTCCTTACTAATTAATATCTAGCACCGTTCTTATCTAATTATATAATATAATTACACTGTTATAGACAGATTAAAACTATCTATATAAAACTGAACTAACTACAGATATCAAGAATCTTCTTTTCTGAAGCTCTCAAAAAAGCTATAAATTATCTACACAGATTGTGTTAGGAGATCAAGACCTTCAATTATTTGCTACGGATAAGCCCAAAGAGAATTGCTGAGTCATTGTCATACGACTGCGCTGGCCCTAGACATAAAGCAGTGTCATCCCTTGTCTGAAAGTCTAACAAAGCTTCTCACCATAGCCTCAATATCTCGCTTGCCATGCCGACTTTCCAGACATTCCTTTTCCTTGCGTACTCTGTTTCTACGTCCTGCCTCACCAGTACGCGAGTTCTCTCTGTCGAACATCCCTCTCCTCGATTCAACCCAAAAGCTTGAGGAAGAGACACTGTCATGGTACTCGACCGCTAGGTTTATCCCGTGAAAATCGGCGAGGTATTTCAGTCAAGATATCAGGCCTACCAACATCTGAATTCCTTCAGTATAGGAGATTATGCTGGTGCAGCACTTATCCGCAAAGCATTGGATAACTACCGGATCACTTCCGCAGAGGGCGGTTTCCATTGTTCTTGTCCATCCTCCCTTAGGGATGAGTCTTTATGATTTTCGTACCCACCTCAGGGCTAAGGGACTTCCTGAAGCAATGGTTAACACTTGTGCACCTCCTTCTTGCTCTCGACTATTGACATACAGAGGCTGGAATCGTCCATACAGGTATGATAAAGTACTCTCCATCTCTAGCGAGTTCCATCTAAAACAAGATTCGGATATAAAGAAAAGAACATTATGATGGCTATTGAAGACATGTCGATATTGACTAATTTCAAAGAGGGGGAAAAGTCCAATCCTAGTCCGCGAAAGGTTCTTGGAGACCGGGGAATTTATGCTTCTCGTCAGTTTAGGAAAACCAAGCAACATGGCCGCCCTATACTGTGTGATTTCGGCCAGGCTCGATTTGGGTCAAATACTTACCTCGGGGAAATCCAGCCCTATATCTACCGGGCTCCTGAGGTACTTTTGTGAATGTTTGGAGTGAAAAAGTTGATATTTGGAATGTTGGGGTGCTGGTATGTATTTATCTCCTTTGGGCTCATCTTGTGCTGCCACAACAAGTAGTGAATTTTCCCCTTTGCTAATAATAGATGCAGGCATGGGATCTCTTCCAACAAGGAAATCTGTTCTATGCTCGAGATTCGGATAAGAAGAGTTCTGATGCTCACCTTCTCGCTGAAATAATTGCCTTTATCGTACCGCCACCGAAATAAATGATCAAGAACAGTGCCTATGCGGCCGAGTTCTGACAGTGATGGTATGTGTGAATATGATTTTCCAGAAAAATTTTACTCAATAAGAAACAGGGAACTGGAAGGGGGCCGTTGACATCCCCCTATGTCATGGGAAAAGCTTGAAGGAAACCTGGAGGGCAAGCAACAGCAGCTTTTTCTCCAATTCCTGCGCAAGATGCTCAAATGGCAGCCCGAGAAGAGAGAATCGGCAAGGGGGTTATTGGATGATCCTTGGCTACGGTCAACCTAACCACTCTGATTGCTCCAAGAATGATAGTATTTTGAATTCAATCTGCTCAAAGTGTGAAGAATTATCTCGATATCCACAAATCTTAGCCTTGGCATATAAACTATGTTTCTGCTAGATAGGCGGTTTCAGTCTAGAGAATATAATGATATGGACGCAAAGCAGGAGACCAAATATCCCTAGTCATTAAGACAACTCTACTAGTTGTTGCTTCGGTTATCTAAACTGGTAAACATAATTCCAATCAAGCCCGCTTATGGCCTCTAGACTTCAATCCTCTTAACTGAACCATCTTCATGTATGTGCAGCCTCCGCAAGGTTTTCAGTTCGTTATGCTTGATGCGAACCGATATCACGTCTTGTTTGTCCTCCGGGTCATCATGAGAGGGATGCGGTTTGGAACCTCTACAGTCCATAATTATCAGGAATCCAGCTGTCAAGATTCAGGTCTAACCCTACCAGAGTTCAACATTCTTAAATTCTGCATCCTACTACTAATACATGAGTAACAGAGAAGTCAGTAGAAATAGATTACTCACAGTCATCTTCTCTGTATCAAGAATGTTACTGACAGTAGCTTGCTATTCAACAGGCAGGTCACTTAATTTTATTTTCCTAATAATCTGATAGATACAACATGTTGTTGGTTTGAATAATGCGATGATTCATGTCAGGGACATAATTTTAAGGACAAGAAGGATGGTTGCTCATTTATTGGTAATTGAAAGGAAGGGCAGGGTTGGAAAGGGGTATTTATATGTTAACCATGTGCTTTCAAAGCTTGCCAACTGCATGATTTAGTTGTTTCTCTAGGTGTCTGGTTAGAAACTGCCTATACTTAGCCTCTTAATGATGTCAGGCGCTTGGATCTTGCTAGTAATGACTATCCAAAACTAGTAATTAATCATCATTAAAATGAATAGTCTACGATGAATGTGGCTAATTTGCTCACATAGCTGCCAGGTCCTGCTAATTATATAGATAAATAATATCCAGAAAGGACCTGAAAGACAACCTCCTGATCTTTGCTTGTGGAACTTGTCAACGGGTGATCGAAAGATTGATCAACAGCCACGACATATCAAAGAGCAGGTAACATAACTTCCTTGACCCGATTTCTCAACCAGCAGAACTCCCCAGGTAAGCCCCAGGTAAGGAGGTATACGGTAACAAGACAACAGTGGCTTTGTGTCGCTGTTTAGCATGGAAGCCGGCCTAGAATAAGACGTCAAGCACACGGAACTTTGGTACTCTAGCACACTGGCCTCTCTGTTTGGGTTCCTGTTCTTCTGGACCATAGGCGATGGGGCTACCAGATTGATATTCTCTTCTTCATAGGAGGGTTCAGGTGGCCTTTCTTGTTTCATAGCTTTCATGGAATGTTCTTAAGCCAGTGGTGAAACTGCAAAAGCAAGGTTCCAAGCAAAGCACATGGAGTTGCTTAAACATAGAAGACTAAGCTGGTCGATGCCCTGATCAGGGACACAAAGGGATACACGGCTCAGGTATTTGTTGCCGAGCTATGAGGCACACATAGTAGAGCTGTTGATGCCATATGATTGGCTGAAAGTAGCAAGGCACAGTTTGCAGAAGGTTACTAGCAAATACCTATAAGTCCTACTCAGTTTCGAATAGGCCGTGACAAAACCCGTAACGGGTCGAAGGTCAAAACCCGAACCCAACCCGTTCCTGGTTTTGGGTAGAGCCGTAACGGGTAACCTGCGGGTTGTGTCACGCCCTAATTGGAACCCGTAATGTGCATCAGAACTAGTCCTCTTTATAATGACATTGCCACAACTGAGGACAGGAAGGATGTGCGGAATGTGACGCCTCAAGGCTCCTTAACGGATTCTCGAACTCTTGGATATAGGCACAAGGTACAGCTTGACCGACTCGAGAAATTCCTGCCGCAGTGGTACGCCATGGTAGACCACGCTATTTGTTTGCATCAATGAATCTGCCGAAGGCGTAATTCAACAAAACAACACCACAGAGCCGGAATTAATATGTGTTTTTACTGATGGAAGCGGCATTAATGGACACGTTGGGGCAGTGATAGTGGCACCTATGCTCCTAGTGAGGGGATCGGCACAAAATGAACCCAATATATGGATACATCATGGGCTCTACAGTATAGCTAGAACTCCAAAGGACAGTCCTTGCATTGCAGATAATAATCAATATGCAAACCACAGGTGCTACCTCTGGCAGGAGCATCATATTTACTAACAATTAAGTAATATGAAACCCCAAGTGCCCATTAGGATAACATATCCTGATTGAGGCGGTTTATGCATGGTAAAGCAGCCAACGCAGCCAGCCATGATACAGAAACATGAACTCACCTATAATTAGACCTGAAATTCCTGCATACTCTAATGGCGACGATGAAATCCGTGATTCGCCAGACAATGAAAGACGAATGGGGAGTCTTCTGGGAAAAGGCTAAATACTGCAGAGAGCTCTATAATTTGGAGTGTGGCCGGGGAAGGCTGCTCTCACCGTACAGGCTGGCACACATAGATCAATTAGGTCTGTGGGCACACAGATGCGTACAGGTAAGATTGGCCTTTGTGCTTACCTCTAAGCTACTAACAAGGCGGACAGCAACCAATGCTAATTCGACTATGAGCAGGAGACATGTGCCACGTCCAGCTTGAATGCAGAATCTGGTCGGAAGAACGACAGTACATTTGGGCAGGCAAGCATCTATGCATTAATATTATGTAAGTTCATTGTAGCTTGTGAATGATAGTATAAGCAGCCAAGATGATCCTCAGGACGGGGCTCCTCAGTTATTCCCGGGCAGTCTTGTCCATGGTACATAAAGACTCCCGGCGAGGATGAGTGAATATTGGTATACAGAAGACGAGGAGGGTCAGGAAGACCTGGCAAATACACAGACACAGAACACAGAACACATGGAGAATATGAATGGGGGTACCCCATCAGCGCAGTTAGGGGGGGCAGTTTGTGTAAGGAATGGCCTACCGTCTGAAAGCAAAGGGTGGTGACCTCTGTATTTATAGGTGTACACTGCAGAGCTGCCACTAGGGCAGCTGGGACAGTCTGAACCAACCAACTAATTAATCAATCAATCAATGGACTCCTTCCAAACACAGACTCCTTCAGACTAAGGCTACTGGGCAGTTTTCGACTGGAGGAGTCCAGGCTATATAGCAGCAGGCAGCATATTGTACTAACTCCCAACTCCCAACCCGAAGTAGCTATCTGAGGCTACGACTATACCCGACTATCCGGGCAGCTCGGATCAATTAACTCAGGCGGAGGGGAATCCCCCTTTTCCAGTACCTCTTCCACTATCGCAGGCGTCTCGCCCTACCCAGGGACGAGCTCATACACCCAGTTGAAATCCCAAGTCTCTTTAATCCGGTTCCGGCAGAGATGGGGCCGGCTAGAATTCTCAGGATCGGTCCAGACAATATCACAGGCTCCATTCCCATCCCAATCCACCAGGTGCAGGTCGCGACGGGATCAAAAATGACATATTTTGGTCTCAATAGCTTTCTTCGTCCGGTTTCCACTCAGTCTCTCGAAGGTCCTTGTCAGTCTCCAGACTCATTCCAATAATGGTAAAAACAAAAGAGTTCATTATACCATGGCCAATAAGCCCAAGGCAAAAAGTCAGCAAAGTCAGCGACAAGGAGACACACTCTTTCAGAAAGCCTTTGAATTCAGTCAAGCATGCGATGCGGACGTTATGTCAATGGTTTGGCAAAGAAAAATTGGGCGAATATCTATATACAATTCAAATGATGAATGGTTTCCCACCCAAGAGGAGTTGGTAGGTATATTCGGCCTGTTTGTGAACTGAACTGACAGCCTCTAGGAGCTCTGCTATCCTGTACCATTAGGGGTAACTCGGCAAGAGCTGGCCGCGAAATATGAAGATGCATGACTAGGATCAAAGGTGATAGTGATTGCCTTACATAGCAAGTATTCCTTGGGAATCGGCAATTCTTCACTCATGCGGAGGCGGAGGACCGAACTCATACACCTCAGTCTGACAATCACAACTGTTTCTGACCGTTTATTAGATACAGTCAATATATGATGTAACCGATTGAATTGTTGATCCTATCTTATAAGGGTGACGAGAACTCGGCGACCTTACGTCCATTTGAGAATTCCCAGGTTCCCGTACCTAAATGCAAGAAGTCTTATTGTTCCCATATATGGATTCTGCTGTTCATACTCTTACCAGACCTGACGCCGTGTCCGTGTCTGCTGTCTGTCTTTACCTGCCTTCGCCGTAACACCCATAGACATGTGTGCAAGACTCATGCCTTTTAAAAAAAAAAAAAAAAAAAAAAAAAACCCAACTTGCTTCTCATCCTGTCTTTGTAATGTTAGAGACCTTCCTCCATTACTAGAGTCTCATTCTGAAGAGGATAGAGAGACTGAGGCTAGACTGAACTGAGGTTAGCACAGCAGCATGCATGTACCAAGAGTTGAGATTAGCTCATCCAGATAAAGCAAACCGTGACGCATATTATAATATCTGTATCAAATGGCATGGGAATTATATATTCAACAGCTTGGTCACCTCACTTTTTAACTAGGGTTACAGGCGGATTGATATTATAGACGACTCTTTGTTCCTTTGAGGTAGCGTAGTCCACTTGCGCTTCATTTGGATGGCACAGTACGTCAGTTTCGCTTGTTTACTCAGCTTATCATGTACAACCGCTGCTGCATCAAGGAACTCCTCGACGCAGGGGAAGTCCCTGGCCACCCCTGCCCACCCCCCGGGAGCTGTTTCCCAGAGTCCACAGTCTGTTAGAGTCCACGGAGGGCACGCAGTCTTGGCGGAGCCCGTGGGGTGCTGCACAATAAGCCGCGCGACCGAGTCACTGCCATTCCCAATACCCGAGTCATAGTGCAGAGCAGCTAGTCTCAGAGGAGAACCAAGCACCAGGGCCAAGCACCAGTTGCTACATAACGAGCCGTCTGTCCGGGCCGAATCAGGGACAAAACACGGTGTGACCGTGGCTCGAAGTCGTTTGCCGAGGAACCCGCGCGATGCCACGGCTCTGGGTTGTTTTGCTCCACAAAATAAAAGCACTGCTTTGGGTCAAGTCGGAAAAGTTTTCTCCTGCAGGCAAACCAAGAATGCAGCGCTTTCGCAAGATGTTGGCTGTGACGGCGATCCGGAGTATCGACCGCCACTGTCACTCACCAGTGCAGAAGTGGAGATATATCTAAGGATCATGCCGATTATGTGCTTTAGTCCTGCACGATCCTGCGGAACACCCTGCCATTGCGGCCTCCGATCGGACAAAAACAGGATTTGTCTTAGTGAATCTGGGAGAGGACAACGCATGTGCGTGGATAAGCAACGACGACGAGAATCCTCCTCAGGATCCCTTAAAGGCGTGGACGGTATGCACTGTAGCATGATCGTGAGGTGGGGTTCCCAGCGCGCAATGGTGCCACCTCGCGCCTCTGACAATTCATTCTTCATGACAATTCAATCTTAAGCTTGTGATAAAGCCCCCCAAGGATTGCCCAGTTCTCCTCTGTATCGGATGCGAAATGTAATATATTGAAGCCAAACCGGACATGATACAGCGAATGATCGACTAGATCCCCTCGGGCGCACCACTTGGGCTCGAAAGGTAATGAAAGGCATCCTCAGAGGTGTTGACAGAGGTGTTGTTGCACGGCGCGTGATTGGTGCCCTCCAGGCGCCAACTCACCGCATTTTTCAGAATTGGGTGCGACGATCTGCATTGGTATCGCGACAGACCAAAAGACAACAGACAACTCCAACTCCTCACTAAAAGAGTTCTTTGACCCATTGTTTGGTTGATCTTCGACCGGTACGAGCTGCAGTGAACGGGCCCTGCAGTATCGTCCGTCTGGTCGTTCCATCCGGTCGCTGGGTTCCAGGGACCGGCTGTAAGCTGCAAGCACCCTTCGAGTCTGATACCGGGCCGATGGGCGACCTCGATTGTTTAGAGCTGCCCAATGCAAGCAAACCATAATAGAGATCACTGTGGTGATAAGTGCTGCAGCCCCGCCCGCTAACGGGCTGCTCCACTAGCAGGGAGCTAGTCACTGCCTAAAGAGGTTGGCCCTCGGTGTCTGAGTGACTCTGCCTCCTGTCGGTGGTGGAGACCTCGATAGTTTGACTTTTTTTTTTCCCTCCCCGTGCTCTCTGAGGCTTCCCATCGTCCTCTTTCCCCCTCCTCTGATCTCTGATAGCACTCCTCATCGATTTTTGAAGGCTTCATCCCATCTCATCGCTCCTCCATCACCTCGTCTCCCGACCCTACCGCTTTCATCCTCTATCGACGGTTCCAAGTTGAGCTTGGGACGTCGCCTCGTCTACCCCCCCAACCCTCGTCGTGTACCTGTACATTATTCCTCCATCTCGTCTAGGATACCCCAGTGTGGTCTTGTTCTTGTTGAGATTTCCCAAGCTTGATTTCAGAATTCCGCTCGCGCGTTCTGTACTTTTTGTCTGATTTTTAGCGAATCTCACGACCGTTACGATAATAATGGCCGCTCAAGTCGGTGAAACCGTCGCTGTTCCCATTGCCGATGAGCAGTTGAAGGACGGTAGGTGATCCAATTCGATCCGGGATCTCTCGGGCCCATGGCTAATCAGACTGGGAAAACCAGGTACCACAAGCAGCGTCGCTCCCGCCACTTCTGCGGAAGAAACCGTTGAACAGGTGGCTGAAAAGGCGAAAGAGCTGGCGAAAGATATTGGAGCTGTCCCCGCCGAGGACAAAACCGATGTCCCTGTCCAGAATGGTACACATCCCGAGGAGGACAAGGATGGTGGTGCTGAGCAGAACCCTGTTGTCGAGGAGAAGCCCGAGCCAGCGTTGGAGCTGTTGTCCAGGCCGGATGGCCCGGAACCTGAGCCATCTGTCGCTGTCTCCGAGAAACCCGAATCGAACGGCATCACACCCGAGCAGGCTACCATCGCTGACCCGACGCCAACCGAGGTCAAGACTGACACACCCGCTGTCGAGGAAAAGTCAGAGCCTGTCCAGGAATTGTTGAGCAGACCAGATGGCGCGACTGAGGAGACACCGTCCGTGGCTGAGCCAGCCACGACTGAAGTCGCCTCTGAAGAACCAGTTGTGGATGTCCCGACTGTTGAGGGATCACCTAAAAAGGAAGCCGCAGAGGAGAAGGTTAATGAGCCTATTGAGGAGTCTCCCGCTGAAAGCAAGTCGACTGAAACTCCGGCTGCAACTGAGCCCGTTCAGGAAGCCACAAGCGCTACTCCCGCTGATGAGGCTGAAGCTGACACAAAGGCCGAAAACTCGGAAGAAACCGAAAAGGAGCTAGTCGCTGAGAAAGCGGCTGCTGCTGACGAGCCTTTGGTCGAGGAATCTAAGCCAACAGAGCCGGAGGCAACACCTGAAACTACAGAGTCGACAGCTGAGCCGGTCGTGGAAGCTGAACCCGAACAGCAGGAGTCTTCGGCTGAGAAATCTGCCGAACCAACTACTGAAGAAACCAAGGCAGCCGCAGAACCGACGCCGGAAGTCGAAAGCACACCCGCCGAGGCCGAAGCCGTTAAAGAGCCTGTGGCTGAGCAACAAGCTGCCGAGTCTACGGAGAAGACTTCTACAGAGAGCGTCAAAGAGGCGGTAACCGAAGAGCCTACGCCTGACTCAAAGCCTGCTGACGAGGAGCCTTTAAAAGAGACCAAGCCTGAAGAAGTCATAACGGAGACTCCTGCTGTCGATGCGGTGGAGGAAGTCCCCAAGGTCTCCGAAGAACAGCCCTCTACCGAAGGCGCTGCTGAGCAGTTGGCCCAAGAAGATGCAGTCGAGAAACCAGCTTCCGAAACGTCTTCCCCAGAAACAGTCGCCCCCGAGGAACCTGTTAAGGAAGCAGTGACTGAGGAACCCAAGACAGAAGAGGCCGCAGCAGCTGAGCCCATCGAGGCTCAAAAAGAAGCTGCAGAGGAGACCAAGGCGGAAGAGCCTGCTGTCACCTCTGAGGCTACTGAGCAGCTGGCCCAGGAAGCCGCAGTCGAGAAACCAGCTTCCGAAACGCCTTCCCCAGAAACAGTCGCCCCCGAGGAACCTGTTAAGGAAGCAGTGACTGAGGAACCCAAGACAGAAGAGGCCGCAGCAGCTGAGCCCATCGAGGCTCAAAAAGAAGCTGCAGAGGAGACCAAGGCGGAAGAGCCTGCTGTCACCTCTGAGGCTACTGAGCAGCTGGCCCAGGAAGCCGCAGTCGAGAAACCAGCTTCCGAAACGCCTTCCCCAGAAACAGTCGCCCCCGAGGAACCTGTTAAGGAAGCAGTGACTGAGGAACCCAAGACAGAAGAGGCCGCAGCAGCTGAGCCCATCGAGGCTCAAAAAGAAGCCACAGATGAAACCAAGGCGGAAGAGTCTGCCAAGGAAACCGCGGAGGATTCTAAAGCTGAAGAGGTGACAGCCACTACCGACGGCGTCGAATCTACGGAACCCGCAGCCGCCGAGCCTACTGTAAAAGAGGAAGCCGCA